>WMED01003684.1:0-17408 GCA_019650415.1 Pipa parva
ATTCAGTGTTTCTCTGTCATCTTCCATGTCAGCCTGACTTTTCTTTCTCCAGTCAGCTTGGGTGGGGCTAAATGATGATTGACATTATAGCTCCTCCAATCAGATACATTAAATCACGATCTAGCTATGTCAATCATTTATCCCCCACCCAACCCGACTTGAGAAAGAAAAGTTGGGCTGACAGAAAAGATGGCAGAGAGAAACGCTGTATAAAGGTACATTTTTTAAAATACATATATATATTTACAAAAAAAATTTAGGGGGGAATTCACTATGCTCCAAAGTGAGGTGCGTAGTGTTCGCCTCACTTTGGAAAAACTGAAATGCGCATGCTGATGTCCTGCAGGCGGAGATCAGCATGAGCATTAAAGGGATTCCCCTCCCGGCGAGGAGACTCGAGTGCTCTCGCCGGGAGGGGAATCCCTTTAATGCGCATTCTGATGTCCGCGTGCAGGACATCAGCATGTGCATTTCAGTTTTTCTGAAGTGAGGCGAACACTATGCACCTCACTTCGGAGCATAGTGAATTCCCCCCTTAATTAGTAGAATCTAAATTAGTATTAGTTTTGAGGTGACAGGTGCACTTTAAGTAACCTGGGAGAATTTGTTCAGGGTTATCTAAGGTCCTCCATTGAACCAAAATGCTCGATTTGAGTTAAAGGAGAACTAAAGCTCATTAGTACTAGGGTGATTCTTAAGGAGGTGGAAGAAATACTTACTGATATGGGTTTTAGGCCTCCTGTTTTCAAAACCAAGCCAATCTCTTCTTCTCTGGACACCGCTGCAGTCTTTTGTCACTTCCTGCTTCCTTTTGGATTTTCTATAGGTTAGCATTCAATACTATATCCAAATGCTCTTAGCTGTAAACACTGTGTTGAACTTGGAAACCAATATTAATCTTCAAGCCCTCCTTGCCTAACAAAATTAATGCAACTTTATATTTTTGAGAAACATCATATTGTATACCAATGTATCAATAAAAAATATTAGTTTTCAGTACACTTTTATAAAATTGTCAGTAAAAATATATTCTGAGATTTGCCAACACTGTTGAAATGGTGCTCTTTGCTAGAATTTTCCTTACTGAATAAGGTAAAGTAGAAGTAGTAAGTGCTATATTTCATACACCTTAAACAATAAATAAGATCAGACTATGGTTAGATGTCAAGATCTACCTTTAGCCTCACTGAAGAGTGTTAAGAAGCTAGTTTGTTTGGAAATAATTCAGCACCTTGTGTTTAGGAAGCACATCAGACAAAGACATAGAAACTGTAGTCTGTTCTGGCACTGTAAGTAACTATATATCATGATCATTCCTGTTTTTTCAGTCTGCATTGAATAAGTAAGAAATAAATAGAACTGTGACAAAGGAAAATAAGCTCTTGAGCATTGTTACAGTGAACCAGGCTGTCTAAAATCGTAATAAATTTTGTTAATTTCTGTGGGACTTGACATATGCAACATTCCATAATTGCAACTTTTAATGTATTGTCATTTAAAAAAGCAGCAATTGATTCTGAATCCACATCCACACTGTGTCCATTTTAAAATTGAGTTTGGAACTCCCGTGCACTTGTCCCTAATCTGCTGCATAAGTTAGAGCCACTGGAGTTGGAGTTGTCTCTAGAAGAAGACATATACCTGATGTTAGAACAGTTCTACTATGCATCCAATGGCTGAACTTCCAAGTGATCTTCAGCCAGTCAGGTTACAGCATCTCCATGTCATACACTGGTCCTGTTCTGGTACCTCAGTCCCATCAACTGGTTCTAGTTGATGGGACTGAGGGGGTTATTGACTAAAGTGAGAATTCAAATGTTGAATTCTCAAACAGCAGATTCCCATTGCAAATCTACGACCGCGTCAATTTTCCCAATTGTAAAGTCGCAACCGTAAAATATTTAAAGTTGCTCCTGAGACAATATTTCTATAGTAAAGATAAGACAGTAGCAGTCTATTGTGACCTTTTTTAGCTGGTGAATTCTGACCTTTATATAACAATTGGGACTTTAAATCATACAGCAACCAGCATGTACAAACTTGTCTCCACTGTGGGGGTTATTGGTTAAAGAACATTAAAGAACCTTAGAAACATAGGTTTATAAATAACTCCTGGAGAGGCAAGGATGTTCATCCTTTAGTTTCAATCCCTGCCTGGCACTTAGGGGGGAATTCACGATAGTGCGAAGTGAGGTGTGGAGTCTTCACCTCACTTCGCACTGACTGATATGTGCTCGCTGATGTCCTGCACGCGGACATCAGCAAGCGCTTTAAAGGGATTCCAGTCTCGGTGAGGCAACTTTTTTGGTCTCACCGAGACTGGAATCCCTTTAAAGCACTCGCTGATGTCCGCGTGCAGGACATCAGCGAGCGCATATCAGTCAGTGTGAAGTGATGCGAAGACTCCGCACCTCACTTTGCACTATCGTGAATTCCCCCCTTAGAGTGATGTATCTTCATGATTATATGTTTGTCATTTTCTTCACTTGTGCTAGTCTGCCATATTATTTATTTTTTGTTCTGTTTGTTATTGGAGCATTTATTTTATGACACTTACAAATATATCATATCTTTTGTTGGGACTTGAAGACCAGTAAATGTTTGAGTGAAAGACAATGAGACGATTTCCTTGAAGTCCTTGATGTGTAAAGTGCTGGTAAAAATGGGCTAAACTTTACACAATGTTTACACAACTTATGTAAACCTAAAATGATATTATTAATAGTGTTAGAAAAATATAATTATTGGTTCTTGGTGGAAAGTAGCATTTTTGGAAACGTAAGGAACTATAATAACAAAATTATACATTCTTACTGTAATTTCTCTTGAAAATTATTCTAGTTTTTAGAAGTTTTTCCAGCCTCTTTAACCATTTTGGGTCTGTTTGCTTGCATTTACATCGGCTTTGCATTGCTTCTGCCTTTTCTAATCCGCACTGTCGATTATAAACTGTAATATGAAAGTTTTTACAGTGATGTCTTATTAAATGGGTTTTCTAAAATGATTGAGATTATAATAATACTAAAATATAATTAACCATTTTAGCGAAAAACATGAATGACACAGCATATACATGTATTTTATGTATATTGATTTAGAAGGAATATTGCCAATTTAACAGTTAAAAGATGGCTGCATCCAACAAAGAGTAATCACACATAAAGCAATACAAATCAGAAATTCCATTTTAAAGAAAATCAAGGGAATTAATCAATGGGGCAATCTTTTGCAAAGGTCTAGTAATCAGCAGTTAGAATTTCCTGGAGTAAGGGAGCTAGAATTATCAAAGCCAACATCTTATTGGTTGCTATGTATTATTAGACCTCTGTAAAGATTACCTCATTCAAATTTCACTTATAAACTTCCCAGAAGGTTGGAAGGTAACATCCTTATCCTAAACTACTGACACCTCACTGGGGTCTCAGGTAACTCCTTACTCCAGTAATCAACAAAATATGTATCTCTGCTCTGACTATTCCTCTAGGTGTAATATGGGGCTCCTTTAAGCTCCTTCAAGCATAGGACCTACAGTATATTCCCAGCTTTAATCATTATCAGTCCACTGCCACCTGCTGCTGGAACTTTTATCTTCTCTGGAATGCTGTCCAATAAGAAAACTCTAATTCTGCTGGGAAAATTTCTGTTAGGACACTTTTTAAACAATAAACGATGATATCTTTACAGCTATAGCTTTCCTTTAAGTCCGTTCAGCTCTCGGATTACTGATAAATTGGTCAAACATCTTTTATGTTTAATACGGAATATTCTTTAATAATCTTTGTAACAAATTTGTCTGTTAATCCTCCCAAACTGATACAATATGTAAATCTCTGAGAGGTTACTTGGAGCAAGCAATTAAAATGAGATGGTTATTTAAGAATATATCTTGTTAACGCCTTGCACAGAGTGTCTTTGCAGATATTTTTTATTATAAATGCATTGCCTGTATAATCTAACACATCAGTAGCTAGCAGTGCAGGAAAAAAATTCTAAAGCATTGCTGTTATATAAATAGTGCTAAAATATGGATTCTACCTAAATAATGTTACTTTCATCAAGTTTTCACATAAAAAATGTCTCTAGCTATTAACCCACTGCAAGATATATTCCTATTACATTGAAGCAGAGCTGAAGGTAAAGCACTCGATAGTCTAGTAAAAATCTAAAAGCAATATATACCGTTTTTAAATAATTTCATCTTACTTTAATTACGAAGCAAAGTGTAGGTGCATGACTTTATAGTTTTGCATAAATACATTGTAAAGAAAATTGCAATCTCAACACACACATATTTGATTATAATAGTGACTATTGATTAGGAACAAAATAATTATGTACCTGACATACAAATAGTTAATTTATAACACCATGCTAAATCTCCACAATATGACTTGAAGAATAAGGCTGAAATATTTGGGGCATCTGTTTGGTGTCCACAATTTTATGGGCGAAATTTACTAAGGGCGGATTTAGTCCGCCCGAAGTTAATTTCTGATGGCACGTGCGGTCAGAAATTAACTTCGGGCTATCATTTCACCCTTAGTAAATTTCGCCCAGACTCTGTTCTGCTGATTTTTACTGACAATATCTCAGCCCGAGCATTAGATATTATAGTGCACATTCATTAAAATGATCAAAATAGTTAATTTACAATACCATCTTCAAAAGCAGCCCCTGGAGCATGCAGGTCTCCTGCTTTAGTGTAAGGAGCTATTGAATGGGCTAGGAACTACAAGGAAGGAGTAGGTGGGGTTTACAGGAAGAAGGTGGAGTGGGCAAAATAGGACGTGGGAGGTGCAGGGAGTCCTCAAGGCCATTTTGCACTAGAATCAAGTAAGCAGCATCACTCCCTCTCTAAGTATGTAAATAATATATATAAATATAATGGTGACTCCTAAGGCTTGGTGCCAGGAGTGCTTGGTTATTGGCTGCCCTGCTACTACTTACCACCATGTTCATGGGTAGAGTGGCTAACATGGTGGGGCAACTACTTGGTGAGTCCTTAGGCATGGGGTCACAGCACTGGTGGTTATTGTGTCCCTGCTACTATTTGCCACCACACTCGTAGGTAGTGTGAGGCAGCCATTGGAAAAGTTATGTTTTGGAAAGGGGGAAGCATTCCCAAGGTATGGATATTGTAATGGATACATAACTTTAAAGAAGTTATTCAGTCTATTAAAATTGGTTTAAATAATAAAGCTGCAGCCTTTTAACCCCATATTTCCTGTCCTGATGATATTGTTTAATTTGGAGGGGTGGAGATTGTTAAAGTGGGTTAAATCAATCGGTAATTATTATCCTGGAGCAGTGTTGATGCTGCACCAGGTCATATCCACAATATGGTATGTGAGGGTGTTGTATTTAAGGGGAGGTATTTTGCCCCAATTATGCAGACATACTGCTGGAGTTCAGTCCAGATTATTTAAGTCACCCCAGCTGCAGGCTAGAGCCTAATTAAAAGCTAGTTGGGAGAGCCAGATGGGTGGGGTTGGAACTGTAAGTCATGGCTGGACTCCACAGATTGCAAAGGGAAAGTATGTGTGCATCTCATGTGGAAGACGCTGTAACATTTTTGAGGTCAGTTAATGAACAAAATCAATGACAAAGGACAAGTCTGAAAGTGGTGTTTTTGAAGTGACTTTTGCTTTGCCAAAATAAGGTTGTGTTTTAAGTTCATTTTTTTCCCTTAAATAAACATTGAATACAAAGAAGTTTGCTGTTTTCGGTGTGTTAAACCCTATAGACTGCTCCTGCACTTGAGCGATACCCTGTAGGCATGATACATATAACTGTAAATTTTGAGCTTTAAAGGGGTTGCCCACCTTGGACCTAATTTTTAGCATGTTGGAAGCAGAGACAGTTTACTATCACTACTTTTTATTTTTTTTAACTATTTTACTTTATTTTGCTGCACAGCAACCAGTTTATCAGTTAATCTGAGGCTTGATTTTTATTTCCTTCAAAATAATAAGAATAAAATTATTTAAATTTTATTGTTAAACCTTGTATTATTGTTCCAGTCTTTGACTAACTCAAGGTTATTAGGTTAGTTTAATTTACTTTTATTTTTAAAAAAAATGAAAAACAATTGTAAACTTTTTTAGAAATCCGTGACATGCTTAATATTACGTTCAAGGTAATAAACTCCTTTAGGTGTTTTCCATCCACTCTCAGTGTTACTATAAGTACAGTATATCTGGAAAACAGTGCAATTTTAGGTAACAAGACCAGATTTAAAAAAGCAATGACTTATCCTTCTTTTACACAAAGGACTTTAGGGAAGGGAAGATAGGACTTGTAGTGTAAAACAGATTCAACAGAACAACAGAAAACACTGTGTTGTATGTTGCAGGCTTATTCAGCTGTTCAAGTTGTATTACACAGAGAACCGTGACATAAATAAAAAAAGTGAAAAAATGGATCCCATTTTTGTAAAGTGATCTGAGGTTCTCCTTTTATTTAACACTACACATCATTGGTTCATTTAGAATTGGGATTTAATGTAATAATAAGGCATCAGAAAGTATTGCAGATGACCCCCTTAGTGTTACATATCAAAATTGAAGTGTATAACTGCCATAAACATAAGTTTTAAGTTTTCTTTTTATTTAATATCTGTGGACTGTTATTAGTATAAATAGAAGGTTGTAGAATTAGATCATATCTAATTAGTTATTAGATCATATCCAGTTAACATAAGGCGGCATTTTTAGACACATACAGTAAATAGACGCTTCTTAAGGGATCAAATTCATTATTTACTATTCCCTGAAAAAGCCACAGGCACACAGTGGCGAAATGCGTTGGAAGAGTGCCACAACTTCATGTTATCAAATTTGGATTTATATTGCCATTATCCACTTGTCATTAACTTGGGTCTGCATCACCAGCACCTGTGGACTGTATAAGCAGCATTATATGCATTTTTATTATAAATGTTTGTGAGTATAACTTCTACTCTTTTTTGAATAAATATTCCATACAGTTTTACACTATGCAGTGTTTCTTTTCTACATTATGCTGGTATGGATCTGTATGAGGCATTTGGTAACGTTTTGAATCCTGTGCTTTACTATTGAAAACGTCATTTGAAAAGATTGCAGCAAGATATTCGCTTTTGGGGTTGAAAAATTTCTAAGTTTAATCGAGATCTTTTTGTTTGTGAGTTCTGGTAAGCATATACTGTGAACTGGCTTGGATTCACACAGTTTGTGCATCAGGGTGTTTTGTAGTTCACTATTCATTACACATTTGCACATCTCTTGAAAGAACTTCATGGGACATTTGGGAGCTATGTATATTAATTAATTGTGTCATTGTTTTATGCACGATTAGTGATTTTTTATTTTTGCGCTTCTTCCTTAGGCTGTTTTCTGACACCTGTTTTTAGGACATGATGGGCACACTCTACATGACTTCCATAAATTCCATGACTTAATAGGAGTTATTGTGATCGGTTTCATTGTTATCATTGGCAGTATGATTTAGCTGTATTTTACAGAAAAGTTTACCTAGTTAGCCACAAATGATTTTCTGCTCACTTTTCATTCTGTATCTGTCTCTACTGAGCTAATCACTGCAAGCAAAGAAATGTAACTAGAGTATTGTTGCACTATTCCTCAATGCAATCACACATTACTGCAAAACAAAGTAAAGTCCAAAAGTAATCTGAAAATCTATTACTTAAACTTACCCTTAAAGTTATCTTTAACCCAATAAATCTTACTCTAGCCAACTACTTTATCGATGTCTTTCTATCTATGTAAGATGTTTGTGTATATATCTGAATAATATCAACCTCTTCAAAAAATGTGATTATTAGCCTTAACACATACAAATCAATACAGGTAATATCCCAGTTATGTCACTGGGAGATTTAGTTAGGTATGGATTCAATTGTTCTGCATTGAAATCAATACATAACAACTTTAACTTGCACATAACAAGGTCAAAGTCAGTCATCCATCCTCAGTGCTTTTTCCCAGTGACAAATTTGCAGCTCTACACGGAATAACATAATAGTTGATTGACCATCCAGAGAAGAATTGTGTAGCATTCTAAGAAGCAGAAGCATTGCTGTTACTTGTTGAGATTGTATCCTAAGTTATGAATAGACTGCTGTTTTAGTAGCACCATAAAAGTGCTGGCATATAACGTTGGATATAATTGTACAAAATAGCTGTCAGAATATCAGTGCTCCCTTTGACTAAGTGTTTTTAGGGAATTAATGTGTACAACACTTTTTGTTAACTTCCTGCTCTACCATCAAAATGTCATTTAACTTTTATAATGGACAAGATTATATATAACAGCTGATTGATATAAACAGTGGTGGCAGGGGTGTTTCATGGGTATCAATTAGTTGGTACCTTAGACAAGAAACCATTTTACCCTTAGTGGCTCTGCTTTACAGCTTGGTGGCATTATAACATCACTAGGATTACCAGAAATGGCTGAATAGGCATGTTCTTTTTTATTTTTACACTGAATGATCCTTTACGTCTATGCTCTATATGGCCAGGCAGTCCTGCAGATACTTCCGGTTCGAACTGAAACTAATCTCCTGCCGAGAAACCGAGCAAATGGCAATTATTTTCATAGACTAGGGTCATAATAACACTAGAGTTACTTAAACACTAAATTTACCTAACGAAAGGATATGAAGGAAAATACACACCATGTATAGAATAGACAGGGATATAAATGGCTGGAAATACTAGGATTAATCCATGTACATTACTCCTTTTACTACAGTATAGAATACTCTGGGTGTTAGGGATTCTTGGTAGGATTACATTGCAATAAACATTTATTGATATAAGCCAAGGTGCTATATAAGCATATATATGTGGAACGGCAGAAGTAGATCAATGTAAATAACCCTTTGATGAAAAAGGCACAGCAGATCAGCACAACATGCATCAATATCGCACAGGTCACAACAAGCTAGACAAGCAGAATTTCCCTTGAGTTCACAATTTCAACCTGCTGACTCCTTCTTCTGCATGCTGTACACTGAATTATCTTAGCTAGTGTTAATAGACTATGGTCTGCATCCATTGGTATAGAAAACAAGCCTCGATCCTTGGCTGTAGAACATGCTTCTTCTACAAAACCAAAATCCGACAGACCTGGTGTATTCTATGGGCCCTGAAAGCTGTCATTTGTGGAACTAAACAAACTCAACTGATGATTGCCTCCTCATCTAGTACTCTACATATAAACTAGTCATGTATACTGAGAAGCAATCTCTATTTATGGAGCCAGGGGGAAAATAAATATAAACAAGAGACCTTTAATGCACAGTAGAGAGAAAATGTGCTAACAAAATGAGCAGCCACTTTAGATACTTTTTTTTTCCTTATACCCAGTTTAGCTTTTATATTGTTTAAGTGAATTATTGCAAAGTTGTTGCCACATATTTAATAGTTTATGAACAGGCTGACACAGGAAACACAGTTTACTTATATAACGTAATTCTGAATACAGGATATTTATCTGCTACTTTTTTAGGGTTGACTACAAATAGAGAGATTTTCAAGTTATTTGATCATTAAACTTGTACAGTTTAGCCATCAGGTGGTCAAACCATGAGATCATCATGAACCATGCAACTGAGGTACAAAAACTACTTGAGCAACAGAAAACCCTACACAAATACAAACACTGATCATCCCAGGTGGGAGAACAATTTTCCTGACCAGGCCTAACAAATTCAAACTTTGAATTCCTTTAAATGACAATAATTATTTATGGCCTGGTTCAAGTCAATAGTCAGCTGACGCGGTTGACTAATTTAGTAACGTTTTTCATTTTTTGCTATTGCAAAATTTTCTTTTGGTAGTATCTTAAGTTATGTCAACTTATAAGTACTCAGATTTGCTATTATTTATAGTACTTTAACTAAATCTTGGTTTTTTTTTCAGAATGTATCAGCATATGGCTTATTATTTTATATCATTTGATCATTTAAGCTGAAACTGTGTTTGCTCATTCCAACAGAACCTGCAAAGTGACACTAACATCCCACATTTAGAGTCAGGAAAAAAGACTTGTATGTACATTTAATCCAGTAATTGGTTTGTGTTAATTCCTATTATGTACATAAGTAAATTCCTAGAGAATCACAACAATATCTTAAAATATTACTAGGTCCTTCGTAGTCTATTAACACGAAATATGGAGATAATTATATTATCAACACATTTATATTGCTAATCACTTAAAAATGAAATCTGCAACCATCTGTTCCCTTTTAATTTTGTAGTTTTGCACAGGATGGTTGGTCAAAATGATCAGATTACATTAATTGTGGTAATTCACAAGGTTTGGTTTACACTAGCAAAGTAGTAAAGAGATGGATCAATCTGTATTGCAGTTTCTATAGCACTAGGCACAAAACCCATCATATAGGAGGGGTTCTTTCCCCATGTATCGACGAAACTAGACGACTGTGCACGCCGCTTTAATTAGTGATCAGAAACAGATTAGCTTATCAGACTTTGAAAATCATCTACAAATAATTTTAGTGCAAGAATAGTTTTTATATTTCTTTTATGTTATCACACATTGGTATGTTAAAGACATTTTGATGTGATGATATGTAATGTTAAGTAAGGAATATTGTGATAAACTGTTTATTTTCAGGACAACAAATAAAGCACATTCTGTAGCTGGAAGAAAAAGGTTTTCTTTTTATTTTACTTATTCAGTAATATTGAGTAGCATGTTGATCCAGTCTGATCACCACAAGGGGTCAGAAAGGAGTTCATTTATTTGTTGAAGCAAATTGGCCAAAACTTTTAATGGGATATTTGCCTTATACTAGATCAGCAAGGGGAAACTAAGGATTTTATTTATGTATTTATTTTTATGGGTTTTATTTGATGGATTTGTGCCTTTTTTAAACTGATTATGTATATGCCTACTCTGTCACTGCAGAAAGTCCCGTGTTCCTGATTCTTATCGGATCTCTCTTTAATTAGGCCCCAATTTGACAGTAGTTACTTTGATCTATTTGTTCAAGTGACTAAGGCTGACTAGTTCTCTCTTGTGCATATCTGTTTCTTTCTATACTGGATACAAAGGGTTATGCAAACCATACAGACCTTTTGCTTGTGTCTGAGTTGCAACATACTATAAATGTAGTGCATTTTAATGCACATCTCCATGTAACCACTGCAATAATAGAAATATAATGCACATCTGATGCAGTTAATTAAAATACAGTCTGGAGAAACACTGTCTCTGTTGGGAAATGGGCCTACCTTCCAAAACCAATAAAATGTTGGTGGTCAGAAAATATACAATATTTGTAAACTAGATTTTTTTATTGCCTTAGAAAATTAAATCTCCCTAACTAAAACCGTAACAAAGAATAATTATCAGTCTTGGCCATGGAAGAGTTAAAGAAGTCCAAATGGCGGAATTGATTGTAAGCTGTAGTCTCATTAACTGATAGGGATCATTGCATATGTTCACATGTACAGCAATTGATCTAGCAGCACAGAATTCTCTTGCTTGGACTTACCTCACGTTGATTTGTAGTATGCATTAAATAGCAGGAGCCAATTATTGACTATTTTGCCTGATTCTGTACGCATTACGAATCTTTAAGGAGTCCCAGCCGTGCCGGTAATAGGACTTCTATAGCCGCATTCTAATGGGGTGTATCAGCTTGATCCTAGTTAGCGTGAGCAGTAAATGTTGCTCATCTTCCCCATCTGCATTTATTCTGCTTCTCGCATCTAGTCATCTATTATCGAACAGTGGGGGGACCTGTGCCTTTTTCTGCAAGACAAAAAAACCTGAAGTCTCATATTAAAGAGTGTACTTTATGTATTTGTTTACGCTTCACATAGAAATAAGATAGGTCAATCTTTATAAGGATTAGGCCATCAGGCAATGTTTGACATTCTTAGTTTAGCAGCAAAGATATAGCTTCAAAACAATTACTTGTCATAAGTGCACATTTTGTGTATTAAAGTTAATAAATCCATCCTGAAATGTTGTGGCTTCCAAAGTTTCTTCCAGTGTGATAAAGCATTTTTACAGCTTGATTTATTTAAATAATTTAGTCTTATCATTCAGGTGATCTAACTTGTCTAGTTTCACTTATTAGCACATTGACACAAACACACATATTGCTTAACCATGAAGAACAGCTAACAGCTAGTCAGTCCTTTCCCCTCCATTCATACTAAAGAGGTTTCTACATAGAAATATACAGTATTTTAGTATGTTATATATTATAAATAAAATAAAACCATAAAATATGAAAAATGACAAGTTTAAGAAAGTTGCTTGTCTACTACAAAAATTACAGTCATGGTGAACTTCCACTTTAAGCAGATCTGATCTGATTATTCCCTTTGCCTTATCAAGGGCAGATTGGTCTTATGAATGGGCACTAAAAGATCCATAGAAGATATTCAGTTCAACAGGCAATGGAGAGGAGGGCATCCATTAGTCAATGCACAGGCAATGGAGAGGAGGGCATCCATTAGTCAATGCACAGGCAATGGAGAGGAGGGCATCCATTAGTCAATGCACAGGGAGGTAGTCACTTTTTGACAGAGGACAGAATCATAGTCTCTGTTGAATGGAACTGACTATTAGGCTGGGTTCACGCGAGCGTATGATATCATGGAAGCCGATAATACTTACCTAGTTTCGAACTCAAAAGTGTATGATGCGCATGCGCTGTGTTCGGAACGCTGTGTGTTGCATTTTGGCGGCCGGCATATATACGTCACACCCAAAATGTGACACAGAAATTGCTGTGAAGGCCGATGGAGCAATCACAGCATTGCTGGTAAGTACAATTGAAAAATACGCCAGAGCGTTTCTTTTCTGATACGAGTGGATGATGTGCTGCGCATCATACACTCGTGTGAACGCAGCCTTAGAAACAACTATCCAAACGAGTAAGAATTCCAGAATCATAACCATTTATGCATTGGTTCCATTCGTACTAATAAATAAATAAATATACACATCAATAAATAATAAAGTGAATGAACTTCTAGGTGGATTTTACCTTTGATGAGCGCAACATTTAGTTTAAGATGGTGCCTGAGTCGTACCATCTTTGCATGCACATAGCATGTTTACTTAAATAGAATTCCCCTTTAATTTTATAAAAAATAATTAGGGAATGTAAACTCACACTCTATTGGCTCAACAGAAACTAGCCTTTCTACAATGACAAAAAATACCTCCCTTTGGTTTTTTTTAGCTACTAAGTCCATTTAAACCTTTTTAATTAATTTCACCCTGTTAATTTTCATTTTCCTGTACTTTCCCATTTCCCTGATGTATAAAGGAAATGATTATCAAATATCAACAGGGGTACACTTTGCAGTGTTTTTTCTATTGTGCTATGCTACATTTTGTAACTGCAACATTTTAAAGGACCAGTAACACAAAAAAAAATATTTCTGGATTGGCATGGCAGTTATTTCCACATAGCTCTTCCCATTGGCTTTTCCTCTTTCATATTTGCAGTTATGTTTGATCTGTTAAAATAAACAAACCCCTACCTAGTTTCTGTGGAACTTCAGATAATACATATTGACAAAATGGTCCAGAAAGCCCAATTTATAAAAGAGGAACAGCAGAGAGAGAAAGCATTCCAATTAATAGCAATCTGCCGATTTCATTGGTCCTTTATTTAAAAAAAAAAAGATACTTTTTTTAGCTTTTGAACCTAAATTAATCAATGGGAATCACCTGAACATATTCCATACTGATGGGTAATTTCCATATGAAATGGGTCCCAAGATAAATCCCAACATCCTAACCTCCAATGAAACATTACTGTCAAAGCATAGGATAATCATTTCATATGACATTGCCATAAACCTGAGATTAAAATATTATTAAGCTCTGTAAGTACTGTGCTGTCAAACCTTGCTTATAAGTGCAAGTGATTCCTTTGAATGCTAAAAAGTAACATTTGCATTGAAGACTTGTTTCCAACTGAAAGACAAAAGTTGATAAAGAGATTAAAATCAAAAACTTGATACAGATTAGCTATCTAGAAAAAAGAGATTAGCTATCGCTAAAAAACCCCCATAATATTAGGACAAATATTCCCCCCATTGACACTTGCTGATTTGTTTGCTCTGTATCACTTTGCCAACTCATAATATACCAAGGTTGTAAAACAGTATCAGTGCTTGTGTAGCATGTTGATCCAGTTCAGTCCTCAGCCCCAAGTTCATACAGAAATGTTATTTTTTACCATTTGTACTTCGATTCATTGAAAAAAAAGAAATGTAAATATGTAGTGTTAAGTAAGTTTCTATATTTTAGTGGTTGCATTAATTACAAATACACTGTTATAGTTGGTTTTGGTATAGTTTTTGAAACTGTCTTTGGCTGTAACCATTAATCCTTTTCCTTTCACTATGTTTAAAAAGAGACAAAATGTTGAACAGAATTTTTTGTAGCCATTATTCACATGTGTTTTTAGAAACACGAAAAATGAATTTTCCTCCTTTATTTTTAACTGGAAGGAAAACTAAAGCTCACTAGGGAATCAGTGATGTATACACACATTTTTTCCATTGAATATTATTTTACGAGTAGGCAGTGCATGTTGATAATACCAAGGCAAACCAATGCACTTGGGACTTCTCAGGCACAAACGGCTGGTTTTGCATACAAATCCAGATACAGATGAAGCAGATATTCAGAAGTCTTTGGGCCAGTTGTTAAAATCATACATCTGTAGAGTTCCCTGAAGAAGCACTGCTAAATTTTTTCAATAGCATTGTTTTATGATGTAATAGCGTTTCCTCCCACACATACAACAACACAAAGTTACTCCTGCGCATGTACTAATTTATTATTCAACAACTGAGGGCCTAATTCACCATTGTGCGAAGTGAGCCGCAAAGCCTTTGGCTCACTTCGCACATGGTATTATGCGCCTGCTGATGTCCTGCACGCGGACATCAGCGAGCGCATTAAAGGAATTTCAGTCTCGGCGAGAACACTCGAGTCTCCTAGCCGGGACTGAAATCCCTTTAATGTGCTTACTGATGTCCGCGTGCAGGACATCAGCGGGCGCATAATACCATTTGCGAAGTGAGCCGAAGGCTTCGTGGCTCACTTCGCACAATGGTGAATTAGGCCCTGAATAGAGAACAAATGAGTATCCAGTTGCTAAAACATCACAAAGCCTAGTATGTTAATTAGATGGAGTTTTAGAAAACAGAGTGCTTTAGAGTCAGCAGCCTAAGAAATAGTACCTGATGTAGATCACATGTTAGAGTAAAACATTCATTTATGAACACATACTAACACACCCACATTTTAGATTAATGAACATAATTTACTTATTAAGTAGTCATTTTTATCATAGTGATCAAGCACAGCATACACAGAGATCCTACATTACTCTGAATATAAAGCCACCCTTTTCCAGGCTACCAGCTTTAAGATGGGGCTCCTGCAACCATTTAAGACAGACATATGGGTGGATATCAGTCTTTATCATCATCAGCAAATATATATATATATATATATATATATATATACAGGATAACAACACAAGTACGATATAGTCTAACCGTATAATTAAAGAATTGCCTCAGTATTAAGCAGCACGTCCAGTCTACTGGAAAACATTGCTCTAACAAATGCACTACATAAGCTTGTAGCAGATTCCAGGTATGATGTTGCAATCATCTTAACTATACAGGTGTTATCACCCCAAAAATGACATGTTTTTTTTAGAAACCCTGGGCTTATTGTAGCTCCCTGTTTGGTCTTAGCCTATGTATTCCTAGTTCTTGTTCCCATCCTTTCTTCTATTCTTGTTCCTAGTATAGTATATAAATGATGTTTCTTGACTGAACTTCTTCCTTATAGTTTGACAATGCGGCAGCCTGCATTTCCATTCTTGACTATTTTCCTTTCTTCCTCTGCTGTAAACTTAGCACCTTTTCCTGCTATTTTGGAATCATTGGGAACTTTGTGCCTTGTGACACCAAATTATTGAATGGCTTCTCCTGGAGGGAAAGTTCCATTAAAGGCAGAATAACATGTCCAAAGGTCCTGGTGGTTCCTTTAGAATTTGGAAACTCTCTGTCACATTTGCTTAGATTCTGAACATTGTGTACCAATTTATTATGCAGCTATGTTATTGTCTGCATACACAATAAAAGATAAGGTGCTATGGACCAAAATGAGGATAACAACATATTAAAAATACCCAGAATTATTAAGGATATTTTATCTATGCCACCAACAGTGTTGTCATATAAAGACTGGGCAAAAGTTAGGATATGATACATATTGCACCACTCATCATCCATAAGCAGCAAATGTTGAACTAAATAACATGTATGTTTCTGACTTAGACTGCTGCAAATAAAATAAACTCTCAATTACTTAGCCACACCGCAGTCTCTTGCTATAATGCTAGCAGACTGCCATAATCGCCTGCGCTTTCCTCTGTGCCCGTATTGTACTGCTCAAACCCACAGTCAATTTGCAGCAAATTAACTTGAACTGAGCAATATGAACTGGTGTAAACTGAATGGCAAAACAAATTGCAGACGATTGTTTTAATCACAAGACGGTGCGGATGGCCTTTCCCCATATAAAAAAAGACACAGTTACAAGATTGTGGTTGTTTCAGCTCTTGTGCACTATAAATGCAGAACATGATTGTTTTATGGCTAACGTTAATCATTCAGAGATTTCCACAATTGTTCAGATACATAATTCTTTTTCATAGTCATGCCCAGGAGGAATCTCTAATGAGTTTATCTCATGTAGAAAACAAGTGTAAGAAACCATGAACATCACTTAATGCCATTCACCCTTCCTATTTGTGTTTCACCAAATACCTGAACAGATATAGAGCCCTGTTACTGATTCCTTTCTTTTGATTTAATTACCAGCAAACTCACTGTATCCAACAGAGAATTCAATGTGGATTTTACTTTTTTAATAGTTTGACAAGCAGATTGCAACAAACAAGACATTTGCAAGTCAGTTATTGTCCCGCAGGAGTCATCAATATGCAATGTATATTTCCCCTGAAACCCAGAGCACAGATATTCTGCATGCAATTAAAACTGCCGTGCAGCATTGTATGGCTTTGAGCCATTTCTAATTTATACTCTGAGATGTTCTCTGTGGAAGGTGTATCGCCTTCCGCGGCTGACATTTGATGCAGTGTTAATGTTTCCAGGTAGGTGCATGGCCTTTCTCTTTTGGATTAGCATGTCACACAGTACGGAGCACGGCTGGATTTAAAATAGTCAACTTTTTTTATCCATTCTAACAAATGAACATCTTGCAGCAAGTTGCAGGCTAAATCCTTTCCAGGTGATGCAAAAATATACAGAGTTGACCTTTAGTTTCAGGATTCATGAAAAAGCATATGGACG
>WMED01003685.1:368-21787 GCA_019650415.1 Pipa parva
AATGTAAAAAACAAAAAAAAATGCTAGGGGCACCCCCCGGGCAGGCATTTGCCTACTCTGCCTAATGGCAGAGCCGGCACTGACAAGGGGACATGCTTTGCGCATAGAGTAACAAAGGTTTTTGCACTAACATAGAAGGATTTTTTTTTTACTGCAATGAAGTAAAGCTATGAAACTCTTTGCCTGAGGAAGTAGTAGTGATTTCACGGAAGAGTTCAAATTGACCGAGATGACTTTCTTGTTGCAATATCACAAGGAATTTATACTAGATTACTTGTGGATTCTTGATCCAAAGAATTATTCTGATTTGGAGTATGGAATTCATTTTTTCCCTAAGAAGAGGATATTATGGTATAATAGGCTGAACTAAGGACAAGGGACTTTTGGCTTTATAATCTATGTTACCATGCTACTATGCTTTTCAATAAATCAACTATATTGTCTTTTCTTTTACCTTGCAAGTTGGTATTTCTACAGTTTATTCCTGACTTTTAAACTGGGCAAAATTAGACTTGTCAAGAAACATGGTAAATTATTGTTCGTATGTGATATGAAGGTTATTCCTGATATGATTTTACCAGTAAAGAGAAGATTTCATACAAAGGCGTCCACTTCTGTCTTAGGGAAAGAGGGCAAACTATATTTAGCCAAGATAAAAATAAAAGTCATAGGTGTACACTGCTGTGCTAATACTCAGGTAGAATTTTCTTAGTTAGGATTACATCTGGAAAAAAAATCTCATAGAGCAGTCATTTAAACACAGGCCTTACTATTCTTCTTGATGGGGTTCCAGCTACCCATTTTTGCACCTTCTTTCATCCCTAGGATGATCTAACTAGGAACAGATTTCTGAACTAATGTTGGGCCCCTTCTTACTTCCAAGATGGATACCCAAAGAGGTATATACCTCTCACACCCAAACCTTTTAAAGGGAAAATTTAACACACAACCTGGGTTGGACCAGACAAGGACATTCCAGTCTCAGACTCCCAAGGGAAGGACAGACACAATATATTCAATTTGTGGTGTACTTCTTAAAGGATCCCATCCTGTACTTTACAAGGACACATGTTGCATGATATAAGAAAAACACATCTGAGAATTTAAAAGGCAACCAAAGAAATATTCTTTTTGCCCTCAATAAATTCAGTAATGACATTCCTTTTATTATAACAACTGCTAAAATTTGTTGAACATTTAGACCAGCACCTCTAATAGAGATTGCAAAGAAAGGGAAATACCTTTTTAGACCAAGGGAATACCATTTGAAGTTGATTTTGGACTGACAGGAACATCTGGCAAAATTTGATGCACACTCCAACTTCATTTTTCATATGTTATTCATTTGAAATATAACACATCAATGTTTAAAAAAATGAAAACCTTATTTCGCAGATTTTGAATAATAAGAAAAATATGTTCACGTAAATGACCAAGAGTCAATGTTAAAAATGGAAAATTCATCCAATCATTTCTCTTTAATCTTTATTTGTTATTTTCACAACTTGGTGTCAATATTTTAAAGTAGATCTTATTAAGAATATCGATTAGGTTAAGATTAATATTTATGTTAGAATTTCTACACTCAAGAGCAATAACCCTGAAAGGAACCACATATCTATCTATCTATCTATCTATCTATCTATCTATCTATCTATCTATCTATCTATCTATCTATCTATCTGTATCTATCTATCTATCTATCTATCTATCTATCTATCTATCTATCTATCCATCTATATCTATCTATCTATCTATTCTATCTATCATTGTTTAAAATCCACATGAGCTCATTTGCATACTTGCAACTACTAAGAAGCATTCAAATTGCGCTATATGATTTACCCATTTAGTTGAGGCCGACTCTCGGTCATTTGATGGATCATCGTTCTCCACGCTTTCCTATCTTTGACTGCTTCTTTCAGTTCTTTCATGGGCATATTTGTGTCAGCCTTGGGGCCAGATTCACCATTCTGCGAAGTGATCCGCGAAGCCTTCGGCTCACTTCACAGAATGGTGAATCTGGCCCTTGATTGTATCTATCCAGAATGTTTTTTGGCATCCACTTTTTCTTGTCTCATTGTCTATCCTTAGCATTAATGTTGTTTCCAGAGAATTAGCTCCCAAAGTATGGAGAAATCTCCAAAGTATAAGAGGTCTTGCTTGGTGATTTTATCCTCTAGCGATATTTTTGGTTTGACACGTTGTAGAATCATCTTGTTTGTGACCATTGAAGTCCATGGTATGTATCTCATTTGTTTCCAACACCTTAGTTTGAAGGCATCTATTTTTTTCTGTCTGCCTTATTGAGTGTCCAGCATTTGCACGCATATGTGGAGATCGGGAAAACGATTGCATTGACCTTACGGATCTTTGTTGCAATGCTAATATCTTTGCTCTTCTATATATTTGCCATTTCTTGCATTGCAATGTGGCCAAGTGCAATTCTTCTTCTGATTTCTGACCCCGATCAATCTTGGATTTAAGGAAGAGTAAATCTTTGACCGATTAAATTTTTTTCATTGTCGATTGTTAAGTGGACATTTCTTGCTGCCTTCATTACCTTAGTTTTCTTGATGGTGAGGTACAGGCCCATGCGCTCACTTTCTTCTTTTACTCTTTGAACCAAATATTCCAGGTCCTTTTCACTTTCCGCAAGCAAAGTCATATTGCCACAAATAGAAACTGACATTTTTGCTACAAATAGTGACAGGAGATTTCCTGCTTTTTTAGGAGCAGCTACAAAGTTGCTAGTAAAATTAGCCCAGATAAAATCAGAATCCCACTTGGTATCTCAAAATGATTACGTACAGATATAAAAATATCCAATCATACCAAGGAACAAAATACTGGTCGACCCACTTCCCCACAGAAGAGGATATTTTATAGCACGTCCCTTAGATAGGACATGAAGAAAATTGAGAAGATTGGGTAAATACTTTATTAACTATCTGAATTGGATACAGCCTTCAGTTCAGATGAAATTCATATTCAGGAATGATTTAAAAGCAAATGGAAGGGTTTAGGCATTACATTTTACTGTGCCAGAAAGAGAGAATAAATAAAAGCTTTAAATATCAACCAAAGCAAGAGTCTGACAATGAAATTAAAAGATTCAGGCAAGTGATTTTATTAATGCCAAGATGGAATAAACAGATAAGAAACCTGTGTAACGTAAATCATTTGGTGCTATTTAACA
Organism: Pipa parva; assembly: GCA_019650415.1. Lineage (NCBI taxonomy): Eukaryota > Metazoa > Chordata > Amphibia > Anura > Pipidae > Pipa > Pipa parva. Next base: position 3,568 of record WMED01003685.1, read on the forward strand.
GAGTCAGTATCCTCTAAGCCGTATCTCCAGATAGTTGAGAATTAACATACAGAACAGCCAAGTGAACTGGAGTCTAGACTAGGCATATTGGAACTTGCATTTGTTGCTATGTCAAGATCCTAAATTTGTTTATTCTGCCTTTGTCTGAATATAATTTATAGTTAAAATAAATGTCTGTCTGCTCAGTTAGAGAAGTAAATAGCAACTATTAGCAACTGTGAAATAAATTAAAAATTCCCATTTGAATTAGCATGGCAGTTATTTAAATATACCACTTTTAGAAATTATATCTTTGAAGATAAACTCATGAATTATTAATACTTTTTGTCTGTTCTTACCTTTACTGATAGCAGTCATGTTATTAAACAGACCTCAGTCAGTCCTATTGCTTCCTATTGTGCTTTAGACCAATGTCACACTAACAAATTTGTAGCTGAGCTTTTCTTAATTAGACTTATTATGGTGCAAAACAAAATAGGCTATAGCCTCTTTGGTTTATTCAACAGGAAACAATATTTTTTTTTTTTCAGCTCAGCTACAGAACAACCCATGTGACAAACTTCGGCAACCGAGATTAGCTGTTGGGGCACAGGAAAGAACAAAAAAATAGAACACAAAAGGGGGGTGCCCTAAGTGCACATCAATAGCCACATACAAGGTGAATGCCACCACTATTGTGCAGAAAATCGCAATAATAATAAAGTGTAATATCAGTGGACCATATAATCCCATATAAAAAGATCCTATGAATGGAGTGCAGTAAACAGCACCAATTGTGCTTGTGCTTACCAGCTGATATTAAAAGGCATGCATATCGAATTGTAAACAGCATCCAAGGAAATAGGCAGTTGTCTCCTCAAACAGGATAAACTTTTGCTTAGAAGAATGTAGATTGTATTAAATGTAGATCGTATTAAAAATAAACTTTAATGGATAAAAGACATACTCACAAACAGAATAATAAGTTAATCATGGAAATGAGTGAGAACTCCTCTGACTCTCGACGCATTTCACGGTCAACGGTCAGCTTCTTCAGGAGTAAATAGAAGTCCAAACTTGCAGAGAAAAGTTCCAATATGGAGTGTACTCCAACATTTTTAGGCAGGTGTTCTCTCTAACTCAAACTTTAACTGTGAGGGGTAGGAAGGAGGGTGAACTGGAGTGTGAGCTAAGGCGGCAGAAAGTCCTGATGTGCAGGTACTCTGTAGGCATGTATGATTTCTACTCTCACTACTTAGCATAGTAGAAACACTGTCTCATCATACCAGTTAACAGCTATGTGAGATAAGCCTCTGCAGCAGTAACTATAAGTGGCTGAGCAACTCTTATTGATTTTACTGAAACATTCAAAATGATACTGTGTTAACTGAACTAACCATTCATCTCCCACACGGTTTTCACCCCTCTATTGTGCTATTTGAACTATTTGATAACAGCATTAAATTTAATTGTTTACAGCTTAAAACTGGTTTAAAATATCATTTACATGAATTTATCCTCCCCCCCCCCCCACCTATAAAATACTCCTACATACTAACTGGGGACATACCAATTAGGGCTAATTTATTTTCTAACTCCCCCCTTATATCTACCTACACTCTAAGTCACCACTTAAACTTAGGCTATTGGGGACCCTATTCCTAAATCCACAATTGCCCCATGTGCTCTGTACTGCACACACTCATTCCAGTATGCTCTGTACTGTACATATTAATTCTAGTATACTCTGTACTGCTCACACTCATTCCAGTATACTCTTTACTGCCAACACTCATTCCAGTATACTCTGTACTGCCCATATTCATTCCAATATACTCTGTACTGCTCACACTCATTCCAGTATACTCTGTACTGCCCATATTCATTTCAGTATACTCTGTACTGCTCACACTCATTCCAGTATACTCTGTACTGCCCATATTCATTCCCATAATCTCTGTATTGCCCCCACTCAATGCCATATTTTCTATATTGCCCCCAAACATGTTTCCATTTGTTCTGTATTGTACTAAAAAGTAATAATAACCACTTTATTGATGAGCAGGTTAGAGATCTCACACCATCTAAACTAGCCTCCACATACAGTACATTGGCGTCTGTATATTATAAGGTTACACATGGCAAACTAGTGGGCAAACCTTATATGCCTTCACTGGCTATGATAAGTATAGAAATAAGAACACATATAACTGCATTGGTGGAAGATTGGCCTCAACTTTATTGGGAATTTCAAAACTTTAAATGAATTTCAGCACATACAAACTTATAGCATCGCAGCTGCCAAGCAACTGATGCGTATTCAATCTCTATCAACCAAGAGTCTCTGACTATCTGTACAGGGAAACCAAGCTGTGAGCTACTGGCACCCTTTCCTGAGTAGTCATAACTCACCATATATACCAAACTTTGCAATGTCAGTGCTAAAGATCCTCCGCACATACAAACTTATAGCATCCGCCAAGCAACCGATGGGTATTCAACCTTTAACTACCAGGAGTCTCCCACTATCTGTACAGGAAAACTAAGTCATGAGCTACTGGCGCCCCTTCCAGAGTAGTCATAACTCACCATACGTATATAGTACATTTTTTGCAATGTCAATGAAAAACCCTCAAGCTGTGACAATAATTGCAAAACTTTTTTTTTTAAACAATGAATTGTAATTTTTTGCTTTACATTGACTAAGAATTGTTGTTACATATTCTTTGCTGTAGTAGCACTCTATCACCACCAGGGAGGGAGGGTGGGAACTTTCCTTTCCTGGCAGCTCCTAGAGCAGGGATGGCGAACCTATGGCACGCGTGCCAGAGAGGGCACACAGAGCCCTCTCTGTTGGCATGCGAGCCATCGCCAAACCTGCCTTCAGTACAGGCCACAGACTCAATCTGACAGTTTACAGGCCAGATCCGTGGCCTGCACTGAAGAAGCGCACACGAGCAGGGGAGTTCTCCTCCCTCAACGTGTGTGCGCTCTTCCCCGACACTGGTGTGATGACGTCACTCACCAGTGCCTGCACTTTGGGGGACGCGCTCGTGGGTGACGTCACCTTTTTGGCACTCCGTGCCCGCCACCCCTGTCCTAGAGTATGGCACCCAAATAGGTGGGCCCACGTTATATGTTGTGTCCACCCCAGTAAATGAATTGCCTACTTATCTTATCCCATAGGAGGATGGCCTCCCGCCAGTTACTGTAAGTGGGCTGCCCTGTATGCCATGATCTGTTTCTCCTCCAGCCCTGCATGTGGGGGCTGTAGGGGGGAGGAGGCCAGATAACTTTACAGGAAGTGTGTGCAAATTCCAGTATACTGTGCATTACATGTATGCATTAAAGAGCACATTTACCTATGTTTTTCAGTAACATTTTGGCTATAGCTGACTCAGTCCATATCTATGTTTCTCTGTTTTCAATCCCTAATTTTATCTCTTTAAAATCTGCAGTCCCTGCGACTTGCTGAATGAAAAGATTTTCCTTCTGACGCTCAAATATCGTCAGCAATATAACTAACGCCTACACATTTTACCTTTATAAATACTAACATTAATAATAATAATGATATTCTTGGTTGAAAGGAATATGCAATATGCAGACCTTTTTTTTTTCTTTTGGGCTCTAGCTATGTGGATCAAGGCAATGACACTTTGACACCGATATTAAAGTTTTTATGCATTAGATATGACTAGGTTAGTAAGGAAGATAATTGCGTTTTAGGAGAAGATCTACCGCGTGTTCCGGTGAAATTGAATTGTGCTGTCTGCTTCTCCAGGATTCCATCATTCCATATGATTTGTACATGAGGAGGAAGAATGATGTTTCCATTCGCAGTAGACAGATCCCAGTACCACAAATAGTTACCATCTCTGATGCATTATGTGACCAGCTGTGGTTGAGCAAACCTGGCCGGTTCACAGTGGAAAAGCAAATGAATAGCTCTTGTTGTCTGACCACACCTGTGTTTAATGCACAGATGTTTAGTTCACAACAGGATTGCTGTTCAGAGTTCTGAAAGATTTTTTCACACCAGCCACCCACTCACTATTGCGTTAAAACATTTATTGGCGCTCAATATCAAGAGTTAAAAATGCTTTACTCATAAAAATATCAGTGTTTTTACCCCTTAAAAAATAGAGCTGCCTATTTGATTTTTATTAATATTAATATATATATATATATATATATATATATATATATATATATATATATAAAATGATGTCCTTCCTTAGTAGAGCCAAAACTGTTTGACTTTCTCTATGCCAGTAAAATTCAGCTTTAATAAAAATGGACTCTAACGTAATGAAGAGTTAATAACCACGTGGTCCCACCTCTTACCGTCAGGGATTGATACATCACTTTAACTGCATTTCTGTTCATAATGATTGTAAAGGAAGTGGAGGACTCTGGGAACTCAGTAAACGCTCTGCCATCAGGGTGAATCCTACAGTAGAAATAATAATAATAAAAAAAAAACCTATCCATTACAGACAGCTGTGAAACCACACATGACAAAAGAAATGCACAAAGAATGAAAGCAACTGCATTATCAGCAAATGTTCAAATGGCAAAGCCATGCAGTTTCTGCTTAAAGAGGAAAAGGCGAAAGAAGAATGTAACGCGACACAGGGGAAAACGCTACTATAGGTTATTTGTCCTTGTGGTTTGTTTTTTTGCTGAATATGCAAGCATTCTCTTTGATTCCTGGTTAGCACAAGCTTTCACAACCTCACTGCAAGACAATACTCTATGGAAAGACTGAAACCAAAAATAACAACTTTTCCATTCAATTCGCCCTGTTTCACTGTTCATTTGTGTTTCCCTGTACTTTCCTATTCTCCTGATTTATAACGGATCAATTAGAAATGTTTCCCCCGTTGAAATACGCGCTATTGATAAATATCGATATCAGCCGCGCTTTGCATTGTAACTCTGTTAAGGTTCACCTTCCATTACAGATGGATATCGAAATCATTTTTTAGACGGGAAAAATCTTTAACAACTGCGGCTAAATTACAGGAACAACTCCATAGGAAATAATGGTTTACACCAGCCTGAGGAAAGGCAAACTCTTTGGGGGGGAGAGTATGGGGGGTGGGGGGGATACAATTTGTTTACATTCACTTAGTAAATAGACAAATACAGTGATAGCCATAAAAGTGAGCTGTTTCTCCTTCATCAACTAGTTGAAAAACTTTTTGACTTTATGTAAATATCCCTCCACCCCGATACTGGTAAGGAATATGATTCGTCAAAACTTTAGTCAATGATGTCATTACATGCTAGCCTCAGGTTAAATTACAAATCATGGGGCCCCGCAAAAACCTGACAAATGGGCCCCCAACATGATAGTGCAGGTTAATACATGTCACAGTTACGCTTTGCCAGTTATATCACTTAAATAAGCCATCAGTTACACTAGTCTGTACTTAATGGTAAACATATAACCAGCTGGATGAGGACCCCTTGCTTGCAGACCTAGCTAGTTCCCCAGCTCCCATAACTGCCGCACTCCCTGTTGGTGGCCTAGTCAAACCAAATTTCTATGTTCAGATATTTGATATATGTTGTAAAGATAACATAAATAAATACATTTCACTGATTGAGATCCATTTAACCATTTTACCTATTTTTAAAGTTTGATTTATCGTTCTATCCTTTTCAACAGCTCCTAATTAAAAATAAGAGACGGCTACTTACGGGAGATGACAAACACGTAGCCTCAGTTCCACGGTTTTCTTTTTTAACAACTTTGGAGGAAAGTTTGGTTTTTACTTCCAAAAATATTAAACCTGATTTACACAAAGTTATGGGCATGATAGGCTGGCAGGGATAATGGTAGGAGGTCAGAGTGTACTGTTCTCCCAGAGATCCGCTATGAGAGATCAATGGGCTATAAATACCAAGAGATAAAATAAACTGGTCTGACGTTAGTGATGAAGTGGTTGTTATGTTTAGAGAAAGCTAAACAAAAGAATAAGGCCAGGGTTACACTGGCTACTTTTGTTTCTTAAAGGACAACTAAAGGCTTGTGAATGCTAGGGGTGATTCTTAAATGGGGAGGGGGTTTAATATTTATCTATAGGGGGTCTTTAGGCTCCAGTGTTGCCTTCTGCTCTCAATACCAATCTGCTCTTCACAGCAATACGATCCTCTTCACTTCCTGTTCCTGTGTTAAATGCAGTAGCAGTTTTACATCAGAATTCTGGTCTAATAATAACATAATAATGTTACCCTGGCCTAAGAGTTGGCCTAAGAGTTGTCAGGTACATAGGTTGCTTGTGGTAATTAACTAGATTTCCTCAAGGCTTGGTTTCAAAGGCTGGGCATGAATTATTGAGACCATTTTATTGAGATGTTGATGTTGATATTACACATAGACGTCTATGTGTAATATCTTTCTTGATTATGTTTTAGGTTGATAGCTAATGGCAAAAATTCTGCTCAATCCTTGGTACTGTATGGTGTAGTGTGTTGTAGTTCAACTCACCATTCTGGAAAAAAGCACGGGTGCTCAGGATTATGGGTGTTTCCAAGACCCAGTGGTACAAAGTATAGTCACAGATGTCTCCGGCACTCCGTTAGTAAAAGCAACTTCTTTATTAAATAATCTTTAAAAGGAGGTCAATGTACAAACATTTAAAAGCGTGTGGATCAGCCACTTACGCGTTTCGTGCATCAGCACTTAATCATGATGTCACACTTTCTATCTTAGTACTAGTACTTAGTACTATCTTATAGAACTGCTGGTGCTAGTATCTCATCGATGCCATGAATTCTCATTATTATGCTAATTAACCGTGACACTGATGTGTATTTCTTTCACACATGCTCTGTTGAGGCCAATGCCTCAGACATCAGCTTTCTCAGCAGGGGATGGAGCTGAATTGCTATGAAGGATGCCATGTACTTTTTGCAATAATGAAGTCAGATGAAGCATAAATAATCAATAAATAATCAAGCAGGTGGCTTGAAAGGAAAATATTGTAGGTTTATTGTGTTGCTGCCATTTACTCTGAACACACAGATGTGATTATTAGGGGGCATTAGTTCTTTAAAAACATACTTTGTTGGGGGAAGAGTCATGACAAATGAATTAATCCCAAACCTGAAACAGGGTTTGGAATATATGCAATGAGTCTGTTATATGATATAATGATCAGAAGCTTTTTATCATGACCAGAAATAAAATTATTTCTGCTTCATACATTTATTTTCCCCACATGTATAGTCCGAATCATGCTGTGGTCAAAGTAACATATTTTTGTGTAGCAAGCTCTGTCCTTTTTGCTGCTTTTTCCACATTATTGATATTTTGGTACAAAAACAAGTTATCAGTGATGTTTAATTTCTTTTTACTAAGAAATGGTATCATTCTTTGTATATATATATATACAGTATATATATATATACAGTATATATATATTGTAAATATGTTAATGGCGACACGTTTTATAAAAAGTAGGGACAGGAGTATGATTAGCACTATGACGTCAACTTTCCATTTAAAAACGTTCAGTATTTGTTCTGGAATTGAAAACATTAATTGTTACTGTTGTAGAAGTTTTTTTTTTATTTTCATTCTTGCTTGACATAACACTCCAGCTGCTTATAACACTGGAGTTTCCATAATTGTATTTTGTGATTCATAATTTTCTACAAATTTTCACTGGGAGACTTTGTTCCAGGCAAGCCAGGTTAACACCACTGGCATTTAAATCCATGCTGTTGAAACATGTGTGGAATATGCCTGTATAGATGTTCCTGCATCTATGTCACTAGTTTGTCAACCACTGGAGGATTCCCTGGTTCCACTTCAACTGTTTCAGTCTGAACCTGACTGTCCACATCTTCTTTAGAATTGGGTTTGAAGTTTATTTTTTTGCTAATAAAACCTAAAAAAACAACCAGCTCCATGGCACGCTGCTTTTATTAGAAAATTCCCCACTGCGAAAGATAAATGGGGCTTATTCATCAAAGTGAGAATACAACTCTCAAAAAGAATTTCCATCACTTCGAATATCTATGCTCCAATAGCTGCAAAATCCCTAATTCTTAGGCATCACCACCCGTCTCTTGCTTAGTGTGATCTAAGTCGGACAGTAGCAGCCCTGCCATCAGCCGCCAATTTGTCACTTTAATTTGGAGAAGTAAAACTGACAAATACAACACAGTCCACCATGTCGAATGCATTACTGCAACTATGATGCTTGATGAACAGGCAAAAAACCTGTGCACGTGCACGCAAAGTGGTACAACAGGCTCCGAAAGTACATTACTGTTGAAGGCGTTTAAATTGGTCATGAATTTGCCACATTGCAGAGTTTTCTGAATATGTAAAGAGTGGGAAGTAATGAATAAATGTGAATTCAGTCCTTTACGCGACTGTTTGAACTTTCATGAATAAGACCCAAAAAGCCTTCACTCCACATGGGATATCTTAGGGCAGTGATGCCCAACTTTTTTCAGGTTGGGGGCCATATAAATTTGTGACACTTGTGTCATGGGCTGCTTCAAAGTCGTTACCACGACAAATTTTAAAGTTACAACTGCGGCAAATTTCCATGGTAAAGTCGCGACTGCTACAATATTCTCATTATAAAGACGCAACTGTGACAGAAATAGTCTATTACGACTGTCTTTAGCTGGCGAATTCACACTTATACGCAACAATTCCTACTTAGGAATTTGAGCCGCGGGCCATAGGTTGGGCATCACTGTCCTAGGATAATTTATACAATGTGATTGGGAATAGGCTTCCAGTGACTTGGAAACACAACTAGAACCACGTCTACTGTATATTAGGTTTGTGCATTGGTATCTTTCTACCATTAACCTCATCTTCTTACTTAGCGCAGATCTGCGATTATTTCAATTACATGCTTATGATATACAGTACTTGTCACAATTAAAAAAAAAAAAATAAAGCTGGAGTAATCACTCAAGCCAAGCAGAAAGTGACAGGTATAAAACAAGCCATGTCGCGAGCTTCTCACGGGTGAAAATCAAGCATGTAATTGTTTATCTTTTTTAACAGGAGTGGGGACATGTAATCATGAAAAGAAATAAATAAATCACCCTAGGTTACCGCTGTTAACGTACAGTATTAAACACTCTCAATATGCTGTGTTTGCACATTGTACCGTTATAGTTCACACTTCAGTTCATTTAATCAGACACATAAAAAAAAGTTAAGTGCACCAGATGTAGAGACAAGATTCAGTTGCCTGGGGAAAGCATGTATAGCAATGACAGGATGGGGAAAAGGGAAGAGGAAGGAGCGTAGTGATAGGGTCGCCTTTTTGCAGGGTCTTTTACTTGAGAAAGGGCATGAAACAGGTTTTGCATCTTGCGCTGAAGTACCCAATAAAGTTTTTACAGAGCATTTAATGGTTGGAACAAGTTGTTATTCCAGTTACTGTTAAAGAAATGTTATGTTTTACCAGTTATTTAAAGAGTTTGTATTAATAATAAAGCTTCTGTGGCCTTTTACAACCCAGCCTAGAAGGTAAGCACCAGCCTTGTAATCACTTTGGAACTGATAGCATAGATCAGAGTCAGGCAATTATTTCTGCCATCGAGACACAGGAATGGCACAGATGGCTTTAAAGGGCTGGGGGGGGGGGGGGGGGGGGGTGTCTAATGTGCTGACGCCTACGGCAGTTGGCCTCACCCCCATTTTTACATCTTGCCACGGGCCGATCTGAGGAGTCTGGAGGGCTGGATCTGGCCCGCGGGCCGTAGTTTGCCCCGGTCTGGTGTAGATGGTGGTAGTAAATTGATGAAAAGCACATCACCTTCCTGAATAAAAGAAAACTATTATGCAAATACAAAACTACATTTTGAAAATGGAATCGATCACTACATAACTGATGCCCTTGCTCCATTCGCACAAATTCAGTTTTAATATCACAGTATGAATTTTGTGTTAATAAAACTTATAGAATGATTAATACACCAACACAACTCCTATTACACCGACTGCAGTTGTTCACAGAGTTTAATTTGTCTATAGGGAAAGCACAGTTATTGATCTAAGTTACACCTTAAATAAAAACATTGTGAACTAAAGGTCCTATTCTCTTGATTGCAATCATGTCATTTTTTTTTTTATGAATAAAATATATTTGGTGGACATAATTCAAATGAAAATGAAGCGCCATGCCAAGAAATACAGTTATTATGGGTCACATTCCTTTTGTTTATTCTGTGTTGAAAATTTCTTTTGCCAGTACAAACTAATCTCACCTCCAAATTGAACAGAATCAGTTCTGCGATGTGACCACAAAATGAATTTTGTTTATGACAAAGCACATTGATTTGTGTTTACAAAATGCACCCTAAGGGTGAAAGTTATGAAACTCGAAAAGGCAAATCTCAGCCTTTTCGAGTTTATCCTGCGAGATCTCTGTTTGTTAAAAAGTTTTCGATCGATTTTTACTGTTAAAAAGTTTTCGATTTAGTTTTTTCTTAGCAGATTTTTCGATGGAAAGTTATCCATGCTAATAATGTAAAGTATGGCTACTTTTTAATTGAAAAATCTAATCGAAAAACTTGACAGAAAAGTTTCTATCGGCAAAAATCTATCGAAAAATACCGATCGATTTTTACCAAACAGCCGAGATCTCGTGGGATAAACTCGAAAAGGCTGAGATCTGCCTTTTTGAGTTTATTACATTTGGCCCTAAGAATCTTACAGATAAAACAATAGGATTAGGATACAGTTTGTGGTCAGACATACTTGAAGGTGTTGCTTTAATTTTTGTGAATGAAAGATTCTGTGACTGTGATGGGTTATCATTTATCATGAGGTTGCCACTGTGAAATGGTAATGGTTTACAACCCATTTGTCCTTATTACTCTGGGTTTTAATCAGATAGGTGTGATGTCAATCTTTGTTACATATGGTCAAACCAGGGGCGGTTCTGGCTATATTGAAACCCTTGGGGCGAACCGCCCCTTGATCCCCAACCTGTGCCCCCCTTCTGACCTAAATTCTAGTGATGCGCTTCCTCTCAGAGTTTCTACACAGTAAGGTAATTTGCGATGGCACTCCTTGGATGCTTTGGATCTTACCGGCAATTGCCGAATCCACAGCGAATAGAGCCTAGAAGACCCGAAGCAGCCAAGGAGCGCCATCGCATTCCACTTAATTCATTGTGGAGAAGTGCTTAGAGGAGGTGCATCTCTGGAATTCTGGAGGAGGTGAGTTTATCTATGGGTGATGTGGGCAACAACGTTCCTCAAATAGATTGTGGCCTGGGCAGTCACGCACATCGCCCATAGCTAAAAACAGCCCTGGGTCAAACCTCTGTAGTAAAACAGAGGTCTGTCTCATGGACTCATTTTTCAGTTGGTTTGGGACTTTCTAAAAGATCATTTTGGCCCTATTTCCCTGTTGTTGTAGGCCCTATGCATAAGTTGTAAGGTGTTAGCTCCCTGGTTGGCATCTAAGACTAGATTTTAGTTTCATGTTCAGTATTATGACAACACTGTTTGCTAATTGTAACTCCTTGATCTCTTTATAGTGACTGTTTTGTTGTCCTAACAGATTAATTTCTGCTGAAAGTCTTTCTGGTTATTTCAGTTAATTTTCACACCCAAATGGAAGCACATTTAGGGGGGAATTCAGCATGCAGCGAAGTGAGCTCTGAAGCGTTCGGCTCACTTCGCAGTTGGTAGTATGCGCATGCTGATGTCCTGTACGCAGACATCAGCATGCACATAATAAGTGAGCCAAACGCTTCGGAGCCCACTTCGCTGCTTGCTGAATTCCCCCCTTAATACATTATTTTTTGTTTTTTTGTTTTTTTTTATTCCTTGAAAACCACAATTATTGCACAAGGCAATCCACAAACTAAGAAAACTATGCAATGGAAATGATCATTATCAGTCACTGCTGTTTTATTAAAGACCTATATCAATTGTATGTGTGTATAATTTTATTTATAAAGCGCCGCAAATTTACGCAGCGCTGTACAATTCAGCAATACAAGTACAGTACAGACATGGGAAAAGTGCATTAAACAATACAAGTAAAATATCACAAGGATACATCAAATTAAGTGCAAGGTTGTGATTGACACAAGAGGTTGGAGGTCCCTTCCCCCTGGAGCTTACAGTCTAAGTGGGAGGAAGACTTACATACACAGATAGGACAATAAGAGCTGTAGAGTGTGTTGAGACATAGGTCCATAAATGCAAAATAAGTAGATCAAAATAGATATAGATAAATACAGTGAATAAATAATAGAAAAATACAATAGAAATATATCAATTCTAACAATGGGCGAAACGATCGCTCGAAGTTAATTCCTGCCCGCACGTGTGCTATTCCGATCGATTTCCGATCGTGCGATCACAAATCAATCAGAATTGCGATCGTGCGATCGCAAATCGATCGGAATACCGCATGTGCGGTAAAAATACCGCACGTGTGGGCAGGAATTAACTTCGGGCGGACTAAATCCGCCCTTAGTAAATTTCGCCCAATGAGTTAAAACACATTTGCTTAACCCCACATGTTTTGAGCCGTTGTTGGACTTTCTCAGATGTTGCGTCAACATTTATAAAATTATGTCAATCCAATCGTCAAGACATAGTTAAAAATAATATTTCAGTATTTAATGATAAATTAAGTAAAAAAATAAATGTTATTTTCTGGACTGTAGATTTTTCAAAGTTTAGAGTTTACAGATGACAAATCAGTTTTATTTCATCGGCCCCATTTGTATATTATGTCTTGATGTTGTCATTCTCTTATTCTGAAGCTACAGTATTATGAACAAGTCATATCTGGCCTAATGAAAAGCCTATTAGTACTACCGATCATTAATGCACAAAATACGACTGTCCATGTCCAGCATTTGATGATGAGACGAGAAAAAAAAAGTTTCTTTTTTCAAATCATAGATAAACAGAAATTTCATCTTTTTTAGTGAAATGAAACAAAACAAAATGTTAATTCATTTCCAGGCAATACTCTTTCCGCGAACAAACTATCACATATATTAAAGCTAATTTGCAAAGTTCATATCTCTGCATGATAAAAAAAAACGTGTAATTCTTTGCAGTGGTAGAGTTCACTGTTATAATAGTTTGCAATTATTATTGTTCACTTTCTGTTATCTATTTAATTTGTCAACATATCAAGATTTTGATTTAAGTCTTATTTTTAATTATCTGTTCATTACAGTGAAATTTTAAATAAATTGAAATACAACTATTCAACTGCCTGTGTGAAATTAATAAATGCAATTTGAATATTCATGATATTTAATCAGATTTGCCTATTGTTATAATATAAAATGGCTGAAAGTGACAATCAGTTCTTTTGTGCGCTGTTATGAGATATCTCGCTTTCATACTTTGCATATTTTGATTAAAAGCAAATAAACAATATGCATTTGCAAGGTTATTATGCTAGACTTTATGAATTGGCAAAAGAGAAAACTCATGAATACCGTATACCAGTTCTGATTCATGTTACTGCTTTTATGCTATTTAATATATTATGAAATGTTTCAATATTTACTAAATATCAAATATGATTCATAATTCATAATATTGTAATATATTTTTTAAACAAATATTTAACTACTAATTATATTATTATAATTTATAATGTATAGGATTTTCAAATCAAGTCAATGCCCTATTGAGTTTTTAATTTAAATTGTGGTGCCTGAGGCAAATGAGTTTCTGAAGGTCCCAAAGAGATGACTAGTCAATGTTCAATGTAACTGGGCAGTGAACAATCTTCTATAAAATGCAACGTGGATACTAAGCACTGACATCAAGTGGTCAGTTTGCATTGTAACTGGGTTGTTACACACTGAGATATGGGTTGGTATTTTGTAAACTGACAAGGCTACAACACATCAGGTATTCATCACGTACCAAAGTGTGAGTTTGTGCAAGGTAAACTGCTGTGACTTTTCCAATTTCACTTTGCCAAAAATTGGGGACTTATGGCAGGGTTCCTGCTACTATTCTGATGCCATATTCCTCAAGAGGCCTCAAAATATATCCCAAAGTGCCAACATGAACTATGATTTCTCCATTACTAAAATACAGTTAAAAAATAAATAAATAAACTTGCTGGCCACAAAACTGATTATAATACCTCATTCTTCATTATATGGATACATACATATTGCTAGCATGTTGTCTATGTAAAGATGCCTTCACTTCACAACATTGAGCCTTTCTAGGTCAAATTTTGGACACTGCACCTATTTGCCCAACTACAGAAATCGCTAAACAACAGTTTGGATAGTGAACACATACTCCTGTATAAGGTTCCAGTCACAGGTCTCGAAACCAGGTCTTCCCAGTCATAGGCAGCAGACTTACAGAATGTTCCACTAGAAGGAGTCTTAAGAAGTTATTCACTAAGGTGCAAATTAAACTGTTGAATTCTCAAACAGCGGATTCCCATAGCTAATCCATGACAATTTCCCCATTGTAAAGTCGTGACAATTTTTTAAAGATAAGATTGTGACAATTTTCCCATAATAAAGTAGTGACTGTGACAATATTCACATTATAAAGACATGACTGCGACACTAGCAGCCTATTGTGACTTTCTTTATCTGGCGAATTCACACCTATATGCAACAATTTGGACTTTAGTGAATAACCCCCTTTAATCTGCACTGTGCTGTTCTGGACTTGGCTCAACTTTGTACATTCCTTGTGTCTAGTTGGGAATGAAATCAGCCAATCAGTTTGGGTCTTTCAGAGAGTCTCAGTTTCAGCCAATCTCAGCAAGGGTTCTTGTGTATAAGGCTGCCAGTTTCCCTCTGACCTTGCCTGAGCAAGTAGTTACCCTTCTGCAGTCCTGCTTGAGACCTAGTGCTGTAATTGCTAGAGCTGTATTCTGCTTCCTGGTCTCCTCCCATCTTGTATCCAGCTTTCTGGTATCCTGCCATCCTGTATTCTGCTGTCCTGCTATCCTGGGTATCCTTCCGTCCAGTGTCCTGTATCCAGCTGTCTAGTGTCCTGTGTTGCTGAACTCTACAGTTGACATCTGAAGCTGCCACGTGGAGAGGCTTCCCTGGGGGCCGCGACCTGTGGGCTTTCTACCACGAAGCCCAATTTCCCTTGCGTGAACCACTGGTGAAAACCGGGTGTCCATTAGATTCTGTGCCCCAGGTGGTTCTTATACTAACTTCTGCTGGTCAGTGGACCCGCTAAAATTACACAATCATAACAGCCTGTTTTAAATTGATTATCTGTAGAGCTTTTTGATAGAAAAGATTTTAGTTTGAGGTTATTGATGTGTAAAAATTCAAAAGAACAGTGAAAGTGTTTTTTAAATCATTTTTACATGATCTACATTACATTGTGTTTAGTACAGAGATTTGTTGTTATTATTGTGTTAGTCATTTGTTATATAATTTTTTGTCTGTTGCTAACTTGTCCTGAGATGGGAGGAGCAGATTGGGGCAAAAGAAATTGTCTGAAAAGTGTATACAATATAGTGTATTGTATGTTTAAAGGAGAACTATTGATTAAAAAAAATTCTAGCTGATTGTTTTCAGCAGTATTGCACCTACTGCTTTTTTTTTTTATCTGCACAAGCGCAGTAGGTTTGGGGGGTGGGGGCATCACTATTTGACAAGTGATGTTACACACTTAAACATGAAGTAACCTGGCTATGGTCAAGGTATTCATCTCATGATACTGGGCTGTGGATCTTAATATGAAAGATGGTCTATCAGCAGTACAGTAAAGGCAAAATTTAATAAACTTGATAAAGGCCAATTTTGCCTTTTCGAGTTTATCCCGAGTACACCTCGGTCAAAATCACTCGATATTTTTGATTGATATTTACCAACAGAAACTTTTCTATGGAAAGGCAGTCGTTCTACTAATGTAACATATGGCTACCTTTCCATGGAAAAAACTCAATTGAAAAGTTTCGGTCAATAAATATCGATCAAAGAGATGTTCTCGGGATAAACTCGAAAAGGAAAATCGGCCTTTTCCAGGTTGATTAAATTTCGCCCTTATAAAAGTACTATATCTGAAAGCAATCAGCTAGGGTTTTGCTTTTTTTTTCTTAAGAACAGTTCTCCTTTAAGAGAAAAAATACTGGAATATATTTAATAAGCGTATTTCATATTTCTGAAGAAATAACCAAAAAAACTTCTCATTTTCTCAGACACTCTTATTTCTTTGATAACTCATTACAATCTCTATCTCAACCCCTTTACCAGCTGAAGAAAGGACAAGTTATTTTACACCTTACCTTGAATGGACCAGTGATGAATAATTATAGTTTAAAATGACTTTGATTTAAATGTTATTCTTATTCCATCACCTTCACAGAAAATGCATATTGCTAAGGTATATGAAAATGTGTACTCATTCAAATTGCATTGAGAGGTTCCCCCATGGTTTTATATTTTGTGCTAACCTAGATGTGGAAATGACCTAAAGTAAAGATGAAAATAAGAAGTTTCCAATGAAGGCTGAAGGGAAATGGTTCTCAGTAACCACATTTTATTGACAGAATATATCTCAACATATTAACTGATGGTCAAAATTCCATTCAAAGACGCATTTTGCAACACTGAAAATAAATGCGTTGAAAATGAATTATGCATTTCCAACTTTTCTACATTACATATTTGTTTACTATAAAATTTACATTTATTGGGAGCAATTTTTAAAAAAATCAAAAATATCGATATCGGCCAATTTTTTTACCAATATCGCGATATCGACAGTTTGTCAATAATATCAGCAATATCTATATCCCAATATCGAAATTCAACCTAAATTTTGAATATGTTCATCTCTATGGAAAAATCCATATAGCTGGAAATTCAATATCGCGATATCGATATTGCCAATATTGGCAAAATCGATATCGGTATTTTCTATTTTATTAAATTTTGCCCTAATTAATGTTAACATTTCTTTTGTAATTTGATCCAGTAAAATGTATAAAAATCCTATTTTTTAGAGCTGTTCCTTCCATCTACTTCACTATTTAGTGCTGACATTTTGCCTAATATTATTTATTGGGCAAAACATCTTCAATGTCCTTGGCTTTATGCTTCCTCCTGCTATGTCTGCTTTCTAAAATTATCGATCTCATTAGATGATAAAAGTGCTGGAGATAGTGTTTAATACTTTAGAGAAATGTAAAACCATTAGTAGGTCATTGTCAAAGTTATAACATGTCATTTTAAGCTGCTTAGCAGACCGGTGGCAGCTCATGATACAAGGATTAACCTGCACAAGGCATACATGTTTGGAGAAATGTGGGGATTTAATATAAACTGTGCATAAAAAATGAACAAAATCCAGGATTTGAAAAAAAGTGTAAAGTAGTAAGTCTCTATAGTGTTTAACTGACATATACTTCGAAACGAAGAAACCATCTGGACCAAATATATTCAAAGCTTAGTAATATTTAAAACCAAAATATTACTTTACAGTAGTAGTAGAGACAGCTATAGCTAGGTACTGATTTAATGGGGGTTTTTATCAAGCATTTTGGGATTTTTAAAGATCGAAAATAACTTTTTGATATAAAAAAAATGCATAAAAAAGTTATTTCTTACATGGCAAAAAGAGTATTTTTAAATAGGCAATACCGACATTATCAAATAAAGTCTGTTCTTCCAGCAATAGGCTTTTAAAAAACCTTTTCGACTTTGATAAATATCAATATTGTCTTATAAAGTTATTTTCCTCCCTTTAAGGGAATTTTTTGTACCTCAAAATTAACTATTGGAATGTTGTAGACCATGTTTTTTTTAATACAATTTGTTCACTTATTGTATTGGTTTCTGAATTATAAGCTTGCTATTTTTACCTATTTTTTTAATGGATGTTTTGGTCCCTGGAAACTGTCAACCAGATAAATTATTTAAATTTGAGGACTGCTATTTTTTAATCTCATTAATACATTTTATAACTTATGTTTCTGTTCAGGGTCCTTTCATTGTATCTTACAGTATGTCCATA
Organism: Pipa parva; assembly: GCA_019650415.1. Taxonomy (NCBI): domain Eukaryota; kingdom Metazoa; phylum Chordata; class Amphibia; order Anura; family Pipidae; genus Pipa; species Pipa parva. The sequence goes on from WMED01003685.1 coordinate 21,541, forward strand.
AAAATAGTGTTTGGTTGCTAAGTTAACAGACCTTAGCAATATCAGGATACTATAAATGTCATACTAGAGAGATTCTGAACAAAGCAATTCCTAAATCATTACAAATTAATGAAAACCATTTGCACACTTTTTAGGTTACTCATATATACAATATACTAGATGTATATATACTAAGGCTTCCCATATGGTCTAGAGCAGAGGTCCCCAACCTTTTTTGCACCAGGGACCGGCTTTAAGCAAGACCAGT
>WMED01003686.1:0-21786 GCA_019650415.1 Pipa parva
GTACACTACATTGCTACACTGTATCATGTACACTACATTGCTACACTGTATCATGTACGCAACATTGCTACACTGTATCATGTACACTACATTGCTACACTGTACAGTATCATGTACACTACATTGCTACACTGTACAGTATCATGTACACTACATTGCTACACTGTATCATGTACACTACATTGCTACACTGTATCATGAACACTACATTGCTATGCTGTATCATGCACTACAGTGCTACACTGTACAGTATCATGTACACTACATTGCTACGCTGTATCATGCACTACATTGCTATGCTGTATCATGTACACTACACTGCTACACTCTATCATGTACACTACATTGCTACATTGTATCATGTGCATTACATTGCTACACTGTATCATGTACACTACATCGCTACACTGTATCATGTACACTTCATCGCTATACTGTATCATGTACACTACATTGCTACACTGTATCATGTACACTACATTGTTACACTGTGTCATGTACACTACATTGCTACACTGTATCATGTACACTACATTGCTATACTGTATCATGTACACTACATTGTTACACTGTATCATGTACACTACATTGCTACACTGTATCATGTACACTACATTGGTACACTGTATCATTTACACTACATTGCTACACTGTATCATTTACACTACATTGCTACACTGTATCATGTACACAACATTGCTACACTGTATCATGTGCACTACATTGCTACACTGTATCATGTGCACTACATTGCTACACTGTATCATGTGCACTACATTGCTACACTGTATCATGTGCACTACGTCGCTACACTGTATCATGTGCACTACATCGCTACACTGTATCATGTGCACTACATCGCTACACTGTATCATGTGCACTACATCGCTACACTGTATCATGTGCACTACATCACTACACTGTATCATGTACACTAGGGGGTACACCAGGGGTATGGGTGTGCAGGGTTCTTTACTTTTATATGAAAGTAAGTGTTTTGATGAGATATTGGTTGCTGATATGATCTTTTTGGAAATTGTCCATTGTTTGTATCCTTCCTCTATAAAAGCTTTAGAGAGTGAGACAAGGGGCGAAATTTATGAAAGGCGGATTTGTTCCGCCCGATCGTAATTTGTACTGCACGTGCGGGATTCGGATCGATTTGCGATCGTGTGATCGCAAATAGATCCAAATCCCGCATGTGCGGTAAAAATCCTGCACGTGTGAACGGAATTTACTTCGGGCGATCCTTTCGCCCTTAGTAAATTTCGCCCAAGGTGTGCATTCCGGTCCTCTTTGTTTGAGCAGATTCTGTGATATCTTATAGCTTGGCTATAGATGATGGTCTGTTTAGTATGGGAGTGGTGGAATGTGGAGCTGTGTAGGTATCCACATCTGTCTATGGGTTTTTGTAAATGGAAGTTTGTAGTTTGGCTTGTTTTAAAGAGACAGTAGTAACTAAGACACACACACAGTGTATATAGTATGAGTATTTCATTTTTTTAGCATCTGAGAACTAACACAACAACTCTATCCTACCTTTTATATATATATATATATATATATATATATATACAGTATATACAGTATATACCCAGTGCTTTTTTTGTAAAAAAATATTTGCCAGTACTGCTCCTAACGCAGCACTAACACAGCCAGCCACTGTCTGTCTGAATGACCTGATCAGTCATCAGATTTTCCGGTACGCCGTACCGGCACGTACCACCGCAAAAAAAGCACTGTATATACCATATTTAACTTTTAATGCCATTCCCAGTAGCTTCTAAATTCTGTAGTTCTGTTAATTGCAAACGTGGAAGTTTAAGAACTCCTGTAGACTCTAGGTAAGCTTTCTTTAGACTTTCTTTAATTTGACAGAATCAATTGCAGGCAATCGCTTTGGTCTTCTGCACTTTGGGTTGTATCGAAATGAAGAATAATTCTGAATGACTGAAGACAACAAATCCAATAAAGAAAATTAGGATAAGTAATACTTAATTTCCTTTACCAAAGACCTAATTACAAAGTGAAAAGTGTTACCTTTCAAATTAAATTAGAAAGTATAAAATAGACACCGTTAAGTCAAACATACTCTCATTTTGTTCAGGAAGGTGCATTACTTAGTTATGCTCATTGTATCTATAGCTGTTCTAAAACTAAAATGTGAACAACCTATAATAGCTGGTGGTGAGTCATATAACCCTAGACTAGCTGCAGTGGCATTTTCACTGTGATCGCTATATACTTTAAACAAAACTAATTAAAGAGACATTAAAGCCTGTAAGGAAGAGCTTTCTATTTATTGGCCACCTAGTATTAAACCAACAAGTCTTAAAATGAAAGATTTAGACTTACCAATTGGCAGAATAGTCATAACAACTAAAAAAACAAACAAGCACTTGGAGAGGAGGTTTCAAGCTAATCCTAGCTCTTCCTTTCTAAGTCTAGGTATATGATATGGTAAGTGTGATGTAAAGATACAATGTTTCATCCTTGACAATGGGAGGCATTAACCACCCTAAAATGTTACAGCTGTACACTGTATTTCCCAAATAAATGGGTTAATCTCTACACAACACTGGTTTTGCTTCCTTGACTGCAGAAACAATGAAATCAAGAAGCACACACTCAAATTCATTGAGGGTTCTAAACCACTTTTCTCTTAGGTCTCCTGGTGGACACAGAACCATGGGGTAAAGCTCCCTCCCACTGAGTCACCCAGGATACCCTGGAGAGAAAGAGATTTCATGATGAGTTAAAATCTTCTCTTTTTTATTTTTTTTTTTACCTCCATTATGTTTGGGGGGGGGGGGGGGAAAGCCCCACAGCCCCACAGCCCCACAGCCCCACAGCCCCACAGCCCCACAGCATCACAGCATCACAGCATCACAGCATCACATTGTTAGCATGGTTTTCATTCTGCTGTGGAAATAAGAATTTCACTAAGTAAGCCACATTGGGCACAAGTATAGAAATACCTGTAATCTGTCTTACTCAAAAAAAAAACCTTCCATTTAGATGATGCAGATCCACTATTATTAATGTCATATGCTTTAAGTGTTCTTATAATTAGATGTTGACCTATTTCAGTCAGGTATAATAACATCACACTGTCCACTCCTAACTAGCACAGGGTTATAAAATCATGTGAAGCTAGCCATGTGCTTAATATCCATTCTGTAAAATAATCTTGAATTATTCTAGCAATTCATTTCCATTCATCTCCATAATACCACTTTGACAGATGTGATTGGATATTGTGCTTTGCTTGTTATACTGCTTAATATGTCTTTGTAGCATCCCTTTAATAAATAATACATGCACTGTAATTTATTAGTGGTGTGTACCTTCTGTGTCTCAAAGTGACCATATCATTCATTTTTAAAGAGAGGTCCCTAGTTACTTAACATTTATTGCTACCTCGAATATTAAAATCATTTTTAATGACACTGGATCGCCCTTGGCGTTTAACCTGCAGCTTCTGTCACTGATTTCAGAAATGTAGATTGTTTTGAAGTTTTAAGCTATATCTTTTTTTTTGGCTGAGTTGTACAAGGCAATCCCTACTGAGTGAACTGGGACTACAGTAATGTGTATATAATAGACACATATATATATATATATAATTACAAGTGAAGAGTGCATCCAGAAAATGAGTTAGGGTTCCGATAAATTGAATGGAAAAACTGTTATTTCATTTCTTTCAATGCTTTGGATTTCAAAAGCAAAGCTTACCAGTATTTCACAAGTTAATCTGCAACTAGCTTAAATTGTCTTTAGCTTAGTAAAATGAACAGGGGACTCAACATAAAAAAATAATCATAATGAAAGCATAAAACTAAAATGTGGAAAGCACACAATAGCAAATATATTTTAATTAGAGTGCTGCTAAGACTGACTATTAATACATATGAATGTAACAAATTTAGGGCATATCAGGAATGATGTTTTTCTGAGCCATACTCTCTGAATCTGTTTCCCTTGATACCAAATACTGGGGTCCAAAACTCAGATTGACAGATTACCACCATCTCACCTGTTTTCTGGCCCACCAACACTACTTTTTAATGTTTAAACTACTCTTGCTAACTGAAACCTTAACCTCAGAAGTGAGTTCAATTTTATTTGTCATCTGCTTCACTTGCAGGAGAAATTGCACTATCTTTTGTGGAGGGTCAAAAGTCCATAAAGCTACTTCTATACAGAGGAACTCTGAGTAGCCCCTGGGGATGGAGTAAGGCCCCCAGTCCCAGAAAAACTATAGATTTCAAACAGTAATAGGGACTTATTCATGGAAGTCGCAAAAAGGTCTGAACTCAAATTAATTTGCCACTTCCAGATCTTCTGTGATGTGGCAAATTTGCAGCCAATATGGATGCTTCTGATGGTCATGGACTTGCGGAGCTCTTCACATCACTTCGTATGTGAATGCACAGCTATTCCTCAAGTATAGGCATCTGTAGAAAGTTCAACAAGGCATACTGAGTCATTCCCCAGTTTTCCTTTGCCAGATCAAAGTGGCAGATTAGGGGGTTGATGGCAGGGCTGCTACTGTCCAACTATGCTATGCATCTGTCCAACTTTGACGGCATCTGATGTCATTTGCTTCTTCACTATGGGAATCCAGTGTCTAGAGAATAAGAAGTACAGAATTTTTAATGGAACATAGCAACCCAAAGTGATAAGAATTCTCACTTTAATGAATAAGCTCCTAAGTACTTTCCAAACTAGTAGTGTGTGTATACTACTGAGCTCACTGATTAGTTTGGTTTTACTGTTAAGAGTAATCTTCTTACTGAAGCAGGAGAAGTTCAAGTTTGATTTCTTTCATTTTAGTATATGCATGATTACTTATTGATCAGTAATTTCAAAGTTAGTTTGCATAGTGAATTTAATGACAAATCTGTATATCTGCTGTACTGGGAAGGTTAGTCAGTCTTTGTGGATATGAAATGTGAATTTCAGAAATGTTTTTAGCTAGAAAAAACTTTTTTATTATCCTTTTACCACTTACATTTTTGTTCAAAGAAGTGCCATATAACATATATTTTACATACAGTATCCAAATGTTAAATGACTTTAAAGCAATTGTATAATATATACAAAATAGAGATGAGCAAAACACAGTAAATGGAATTTTGTATGTGATGATGTCCAGCAGATATCATTCAGCTGATACAGAAGAGTTTGCTGAGGGCAAATACAAGAAAGTCAAAATGCAGAGATACTGTCTGGTGCAAACTGAAAATGAAAGATACTAAATAAGCCATCACTGGATGACATATATATTTTTTCTTTTTTGCTAGAAAATATATGTCATGACCTGGTCTTCAGCTATAAAAGCAGAGCTGCTTGACACAAACTTTTCTAGTTTTTACAGAAAACCATACAGAACTTTCCTGTACTTTTAGAACGGTAAAATGAAAACAAAATCTGTAGGAAATTGGCAGGATTTGCCCTTTAAGGGTTTCTAGTCAAGAAAATGTGCAAGTAGTTAAATACGTTGCTCCTCTGAGAGATATAATTCATTTAATAAATAGAGTGACGGCATAAGGGAGGTTGCTGTGTGTGCATTGCTCAAGGGCATCAACCAGGTTTTAAATGAAGAATTTTCTGTGTAAGGTTATTTAAAGCAGAAAGATGGTGTGTGAAAAGAAAAACATTATAGTACTGCACATACAATATTTGTCAGTGCAAAATAAATACCTCCAGGGCAAGTTTGGGTAAACCCTTTCCACTTTTATTTGCCAAGTGCAGGGCCAGTTTGATGTTGTGCAACATGATTTGTCATTCAAAATGACAATAAAGACTGCAACCAAGGGACAATATGAACTAGGGATATGGTGACAAAAAAATATGTAATATTCACTTAATGCAGTTAGTGGGACATTCTGAGATTGACATCACTGGTGGAATTTGAATCACTCTGAAAGAAATCATATCCAACACTGTTCACATCTTAGGGGTGAAATTTATTAAACTCGAAAAGGCCAAAATCAGCTTTTTCGAGTTTATCCCCTGTAGAGCTTGGCTATTTGATCAGCAAAAATCGATCAATATTCTTCAATTGTTTTTTACCGATTGAAACTTTTTGATCGAGTTTTTCATTTGGATATTTCTATGGAAAGGTAGCCAACTAGCCATACTACTAATGTAAAGTATGGCTTCCTTTCCATGGAAAAAAATCAATCAAAAAACTTGATTGAAAAGTTTCAATTGGTAAAAATCGATCGAAAAATATCAATCAGTTTTTACTGATCAAACAGCCAAGATCTACAGGGAATAAACTAGAAATGGAGAAAATTGGCCTTTTCAAGTTTAATAAATATAGACTAAGGGAACCAGCTGTTTAGTGAATAAGGAGTAGCAAATTCATGACTGTAGCAACCTGAATTGAGGCAAATTCACTTGTGAAATTTAATAAACTCAGAAAAACCCAATTTTAACTTTTCTGAGTTTACTCCTGTGAGATCTTGGAAGTTTCTCAGGATAAATATTAAAAGATTTTTTTGATCTATATTTACCGACCAAAACTTTTTGATCTAATTTTTCGATGGAAAGGTAGCCATACTTTACATTAGTAGTATGGCTATCTTTTTATTGAAAAATTGAGATAAAAAAACTCAATTGAAATTTGTGTCGGTAAATATTGATTGAAAAAAATCTTGTGATAATTGCCCTGAGAAACTTCAGAGATCTCGTGAGAATAAACTCAGAAAAGTGAAATCGGGCTTTTCTGAGTTTATTAAATTTCGCCCTAAAGTGAATTTGCCTCAATTTAGGTTGCTACAGTCATGAATTTGGTACTCCTTATTCACTAAACAGCTGATTTTATTAAATTTCGGCCTTAATAACAGTCTATTTGCACTTCAATGAAGAAGTCCAGTCTTCTGCACAAAAATAATACATAGAAACTGCAGTTACACGTTATATAATACACAATACACATAGGAATTACTTGGAACTTCCTATAAATTAGAACCTTCAGAACTCTCCAGTGGGTGAGTATGGGTAGAAATCTTTCAACTGATTTTTATAGGATCAAAAACAACTTTTTTCAATGTAAAAAAAATGTTTCAAAAAGTACATTGCAATAAAAAAAATTTTTTAATTTGGTAATACCAGCATAATAATTAAGAAAAAAAAAAACACTTTCTCCCGGATTAAATAGTCAAAAATAACTTCTTGACTTTTATAAATTTACCCTATTATAACTTAAAGCAACCATCACACTCATTTCCTTTTTAAAAGAATTTTAAAATATGTCGATGCTACATCTTCTCAAAGCTATTTATCTTAACTGCCTCATACTGCCACTGTACCATTCCAGTGAGTTAATGACACAGGGAATAATGAGATTTGCAGTCATTGATGTTCTGAAACATTATTACAGGGCTGCAAATAATTTTCTGTGATATAATGAAATAAAGAAGGAGTTAAAGGCTTCTGTTCATATCTGATTCATTTTTGCAACTACCTTACAGTGCATCATGGGAAATGCAGGCAATTTACATACACAATATGGTAAATATGATTTTACTGCAGCATGTATGTGTAAGTGAAACACAACACCAAATGTTTACCAAAATACTAATACAAATGATTTGCACAGTGCTCAATTAAAAGTAAACCCAAGTTTCAGCTATTATAGGGCTTAGTGAATTAGCTGTACTCACAAAATCCAATGAGAAACCATACGTCTCATCACTATGATACTTCAACAAGAATGACACTGCTGAGGTCAGGAATTGCTCATGAAATAAGAACAAATAAAGTTATACAAAAAAAAATGGTAAGAAATATTTGGAAGCAGCTACACAAATTAGGTACCCTATTAATAGATAAAGAAAAAAAAATTGGGGAAGTACTTGTTAGGTCAACATTTAATTTTCTTCTGTTGTGCATTACAATATCAGCAACTCTATCTCAAGGGATTCAGTGATTTATTACTCAATGGAAATACAAATCGGATGATCATCACTACACTTTGCACCCAAGGGGCAATGTAGAAATTTGTAACTCTAGCCTACATAAAACCATAAAAAAAAGAGAGAACGTAGCTTGTTTTTTTTTAGAGTAAATTGTAATATTTAGTACTTTTATATTATTGCGAATTCATTATAAATATGTTGGGTTTTTTTGTAATGATCTATGTATAAAACTGAATTTAGCATCTGTACTTTTAGTTCATATTGTTGATTTACAGGCTTTATAAAATGACCTAAATAAACAAACAGGATATTAAAGTTTTTTTTCCTTCACATTGTTTATATTTTTCCAGACCTGTTTATCATGAAGTCTAAAGTAGGACGAGCATCTCAACTGAGAGAGAAAAAGGGTAGTTTTAAGTGAAACAATTATATTATTTATGCATTCTTTTGCTGTCTCAGCAAACATTTGGAATCTACTTAGGCTATAAAATATGAAAATGGATTCTTTTTTTTTTTTTTCTTTTTAAATTCTGAATAAATTATTTAAAACTGCATTCCATGTGTTGACTAGTGTATTGCTTTTTTTATTCATTTAGGTTTCCCAAATGAGCCAGCAGCTAATGAAGCCTTGACTACTGTCAAAGATTTTTTAAAGAAGAACCGAGAAACGGTAATAAATAATCAAACGTTAACTTCTCCAACTTCCGTAAAAATATTTCTTGTTTAAAATGTTTTCAAAGAAATTCCAGTCAGTTATTGATGATTATACATTACCAAGCTCACAATATGTAACACGGTATAAGCATATATAACGAATTACAATCATGCTCCAGTTTGTTTTACAAATTATTTTCACTCATTCTTTATCTGACAATAGGTAATAAAATTGATATTACATATGTGAAATGTTAGTAGAGCTGCTGTGAGGTTGGTGATTTTTAAAAACCTATTTAAAAACCATTGTAATTCAAGGAAAGTAAAATGCAAATGGTGGTCTTAACCTTTGCTAAATATAGCTGTACATGCAATAAATTTCATGGCTTATCCTTAAATGTAACTTTCATTTCATTTTTAAATCATTTGATTCTTACATTATTTTCATTAAAATTATAATGTAGAGTGGCAACTTGGGATAGTGTTGTTGCCATTTTCCCACTAATTTTATCTTTTTTGTGAAAGTAACAAAATGATAGCTTTTACCAAATTTAATTTACTGAAAAAAGTCCCCCCCCCCAAAAAAAAAAAAGTGGTGGTAACTAATTTTCTTTTCATTCTCACCAGTAGCCCCCCTTTAACTGAGGGATATTTTTTTTTGCAACCGAGAAAGATTGATACTGAAATATGTCACCTCTTTTAATACACTGCATTTTGCGCTGCTTTCGATTTAGCCCCTTTTCGATTGCAACTATTTTTTATATTGGCGACTTTCTTTTATTCCAAAAAATAATGGGACTTTGAAAAATTCCATCTCCCACTCTCAGGGGTTATTCACTAAAGTTCAAAGTGTTGCTTATAGGTGCGAATTCACCAGATAAAGACTGTCGCAATAGGCTGCTACTGTCGCAGTCGCGTCTTTATAATGAGAATTTTGCTGCAGTCGCATCTTTATAATGAGAGTCGCGACTTTATTATGGAAAAATTGTCGCCATTTTAACCTTTAAAAAATTGTGGCGACTTTACAATGGGGAAACTGTTGCGGATTTGCTATGGGAATCTGCTGTTGGCGAATTCGACAGTCGAATTTGCACCTTAGTGAATAACCCCATTATACTGGCAAATTTTATTTTGCTGTGACAAAATTTGTCTGAAATAGATTAATAAATATTGATATACCTGTCAAATTATTATTCTACATTGATAAATTATCTTTCTGCTGGGTCCAGGAGTATCATGGGAAATGTACAGTAGGCACAGGAAGGCAGCAGCATTCTAAAACATTAAGACAGAAAAAGATTATACAGGAGTTGATACGTATATTCAGCTAAATATCTACTGCATGTAAGTTCCACATTGTGCAAATGATTATTATTAATTGATATGTTTGGTAGCAATGGCTAACTGTTCCCTGTGGAAGAGTGCTATTATGGCTCAGCTTTCAATCAGAAAGGTTTATTTTTACTATGTCAGATCCAGCTGGCACTGGTATAGTGTAACATAGAAAATTAGCCAAATGGTTAAAACAAGGCCTTTACTAGTGCATGCTTGTTAAAACTTTTTGAAACTAAGTTAAGTTGTGATTTAAATTCATTAGAAATTGCAAAAAAAAACATTAATCTCATGATTTGTAATTTTAGGTTAGGATTTGTATAAAGCAGCGGTTCTCAACCTGTGGGTCGCACGACCATCCCACGGGGGTCGAGAACCGCTGCAGCCCCCGGAAGCGCCCACAGGACCCTTTTTCTAAGGGTTCCTGTGGGGTGACATTGGCCCGAAACGTCACCACGTGACGCGCGTACGTGATGACGTTCCGGCTGAACGTCATCACGCGATGCGCAGTGACATCAGCGCTGGGGTTGAGAACCGCTGGTATAAAGCATATACAGTGGCATACAATTTTTACATAGTACAATTTACACCTTTGGTAGCCTCTATCCACATAGTTAGTTTACTACTTTATTAGAATCCATTAAAGACTCTATATCATAGTACATTGTATATATCGTAGTATCTTGTACATTGTAATTAATTAGTCAGACCCCACCCAGACATCCTTGATCTTGGCAAAATGATACCATCTGCTGGGAAAAAAAAAAACAAAACAACTTGCTACATTCATTTTGAAGGACAAGTGATATTTTGGAATTTTTAGCAACACTAGTCTAATTAATGAAAAGTTGAACTAATTTTAACCTTGTAACAGCATGTTTTTAAATATTTGATACTGAATACAATATTGGTAAAAAGTCTTTTCATTGTGGCATTGTTTGAATAACAGGGGCATTGCTCTCAAAATAAATAGAGGTTTGTTTATTCAAACACTGTGTAATGTTTAGTAACATTAATGTCACACATGAATATCACACATTATGAATGTGACTATGTTATTAGAAATCTGAAGATCAGAGTCGTGTTGTCATGCAGTAGATTAAAAAGCCTCTGTCTAAATTCTTTTGTTCTCGTTGCTGCTACCTGGTGAGTCTTTATAGAATGTTTTAACACTGTGCTCATAAAAAGATATGTGCAAAAGGCAGAAAACTTTAAGCCACGTTAATTATCTACAGTGACAAAATCAATACAGTTTTGTTGATCAGTGTGTAATGCTAAAATGGAAGTATTCTAAAAGAAACGATTACAGGGTAATAGTATCCCACTCTCCATGTTAAAGTGTTGTAGCCATGTACACATATATTGTATGAGATCATAAGAACTTATATGATATAACATTAACAAATAACATTAACAAATACATCCTTTAGTATATTACTAATGTAACTCTTTCTTCTGAAGTATGAATGGGTAATCATTTATACCACCATGGAATTCCTATCAGTGCTGAATATCTATATTTGGTATTTCATTTTTGTATTTTTTTTTTTTATATAGCACTGATATGTTATGCAGCATTTTACAGAGTTTCACCATTCACTTAAGTCCCTGCACCATGGAGCTTACAATCTAGTTTCTCTATTCAGTCACACACAGATGTATGTTTTTTGGATTGTAGGAGGAAATCGGAGTGCCTTGAGGAAACTCACACAGGTGCGGGGAGAACATACAATCTCCATGCAGATGAAATCCAGGGTGGAATTGAACCCTGGACCCAGCGCTGCAGGGCATTAGTGCTACTGCTAACCAAACCTTGTATACATTATAGTGCATTCAGCTTTTCCTTATAAAATACTGAAAGAAAATCCAATTTTACTTTAAAGTGTACCTGTCACCTCAAAACTCTAATACTAATTTAAGTTGTACTAATGAAATAAACTTTTTTGTAAATATATACGTATTTAAAAAAATGTTGCTGTAATATACTATTCTAGAGGAATAAAGAGGTCATCCACTGAACATCGGTTAGTTGTTTGCAGAATTAAAATTAGTTTTTTTAGCTGCCTCTCTGTGTTCAGTTGCCCGTTTTACTTTTTATAAAAGATCTTAAAGGTGTTTTTAGTCTTTTCTTGTACTTAAACAAGAAAGGTTTTTAAAAATTTTAAAATAGATGCAACTTTTGCAAAATGAATGCAAATGAATAATACATTGATGCAATATGATAAATAGCTGCTTTGCACCGATTTTTTTTGTTTACAGCATTTGGAAATTTTCCTTCAGTGTTCCTTGTCATTAGTCTGACTTGTTCTTTCCATATACCGTAGTATTTCTTCAGATGATCTCTGACCTTCCAAACATACCATTTTTCTTCCACAATCTACTGCTATGTCCTTGAGTCTTTGTCTTCAGCATTCATTCCTCTTGCAGGAAATAATGTTTTTACCAAAACTTTTATTTTTTTCTTCACAGTATAGTGCAATAAAACATTCTTAAACAATCATGAGATTCTTAAAAAGTTTAAATATAATCCATCTTTCTACCTTTCCACGCAAACCCTCATTTAGCTCCACACATCCCAACAAACATTCTCAAACAATGGAAAGAAGCAGGCATTAAATCCATCTACAACATCATTGACCATCAAGGAAAGATACTCCCCTTAGAGAATCTAAAGGAAATCTACCCAACAATGCCCCACAATCTATATATATATACTATCAGATCCACTCATATACCAAAACAAAACTAAAACAACTGTCTACATTCAACTATACACACCATCTTGATGACTACATCAGAAATGCAACAACAATCTCCTGCAACACAAAAGATATCTATAAAGCTGCAAACCCACCACAAGAATGGGATAACCTAAAGACGGGCATTGCAAATTGGAAAAAACACTTCCCCAATCTCACTTTATTACAAATAACGCAAGCCATTTTACAATCAGACAAATCACTTGTATCAAGCATGTACCACGACCTAACATTTAAAACCCTACATTGGACATATTTCACTCCAATCAAGCGTTTCCAGATGGGGACTCTATCCACATCAGAATGCCCAAAATGTCATACAACGGAGGCGGATCTTTTTCACTGTCTATGGAGCTGCCCAAATATACAAACCATATGGAAAGAAATTCAAAAATATTGCCAAAATGAATTACTGCTCAAAATAGAATCAACTTCAGAATGGGCAATATTTGGAATACTTGACCAAAAGCAAAAACAGAAATTCAAAACAGCTGCAAAACATCTCCTCATAAAAATAGCTGCAGCCACCAAAAAAGCCATCTTATCACACTGGATCCTATCTATACCTCCCCTTATCAAAACAATTCACAGCAGAATTATATTTTTATTCAAAATGGACTGGATGAACACTTTAATATCAAGTGAAACCTCAATAAATGCTTTCTTCAATACTTGGAAGCAATGTATCAAAAAGCTCCCAATTAACATCAAAAATCAACTAAAATCACAATTTCAATATATGGCCTGGTATAGCACACAAATACTACTTGGTCACAATCCAATAAATTAATCGAACAAATCTTTTGGCTTAGAAGTGGTCTCCTGGGGGCAGGGCAGCCATTACCCTCTTATTATAGCAGAACAATAAGTGAGCTTTAGAATCACCCTAGAAGGTATAACAGAGACTTTATACCATCATCTATATATTATACCAAAGAGAGAAAGGGATGGAAACTTCCCACAGAATACTAGATCAATATCTAAGTTATTGAATGTATAGAATATCATAGAAAATGTTAAACATAATGGAATGTAACTTTTAAATATTTACCATTATAAATGCAACTTGATACCGCCAAGCAAATCTTACATTTGACCAGTTACTTGAAACTGTTATGATTGTTCTGTTCTTATTCATCTATGTCGCAATAAAGAAATACTTAAAAAAAAAAAAGTTTAAATATACTGAAATGGCATCACTGCAGGGACATTACATTGGCTATATGTGTCATTAGTATACAATAGGCTTGATTTATGTGTAGCAAAAATAATTAAAATAGGAATATCTACTTCTGCTGTGATACTTTATGCATGCAGATATATTGTCCCTATCCTATAGGATGGCTGGCAAAATACAGCTTTTACCTTTTTTATTAAAGTAGCAATCGGCCTTCTTTCATCATGTAATTCATGGGAAAAAATGGTGTCTTTCGACATCTGCAAAACGGAAATAATTACTTTGCTCTGGGTGCCACATACAACTCAGTGTAAGACTGATTTCGCACAGTCCCTAAAGCCCAAATGCAGCTATCATCCCACCAGACAAGTCATTTTACAAAGCTGATAACAAAGCTACCATGGGGAGAGAACTGTACCTTGTGATGTCTAGCTGCTATTAAAGAAGATAAAATAGCTGGCGGAAATCCCACAGTGCTTAAACCACCCAGGATTTCTGGAAAAGAATCTTTTATTCCCATTATCTTAGATTGTTTCAGGTACAAAAACGTGAGACAGTTTCCTCCAAATCATATATATATATATATATATATACTGTATATTGTGCATACTGTTGATATTGAATACTATACAATAAACTCACCAATGAACTAGTATTTCCTTAGAAATAAAAAGAGGTAGGTAGACCAGCAGATTAAGCTTGATGGTTATATTTGCCAGTGCCCACCATTCATTTAAATAAAAGATAGGGAGGGACTTTGAGTGTGTGCCTTATGCCTGAAAAGAAGAGAAGTAGATTCATCATTTTGATAAAAGCAAAATCAAACATGCACTGTTCTGGGGAAAAAGTGCTTTATATAGATGGATCCCCTATAGGAATCAGTCACTAGACATTTTCCTTAGAGTAGAGGAGATTTTTTAGCTTCTTTGTGCAATTGTATGGATTTGTGCTAGAACCTGGATAGCTGGAGGTGGGATCTTGATCCAGGGCATAACTTTGATTGCCATATTTGAAGTCGGATAGGAATATAAGGATAACTGACTCTTGCCTCATGGGTTTCTTGCCTTCCTCTGGATCAACATTGCAGGATAATAAGCTGAACTGGATGGACTTGTGTTTTTTTGTTCAGCCTTATAAACTATATAATTATGCTACTTTGGAAACTGAAGCCAGATTAGGCACTGAGTTTCTGCAGTACTGGCTAAATTCATTATCCTTTATCTTTGAGCCTGGGTGTGGTTTCCAAAACATCTTCCTGTAAGAAACTCCACCCTTGTGGCATCTTTTCCAAAAGGTTTTTTCCTTTAGAAAAGAATTGCATTGAAGATCTTTTGTCAGACGTTGTTGATTCTTTTACAGTTTGTGCACAACTCAATGTACCTTTAAAAATTTGAGAACCCTTTATCCATTGATTTAAAAAAATGACTTCCCAGCTATAAGAGAAGTAAAGGCTCCTTTTAGCAAGGAGTGATTTGCAATGAGGAGGTGTGAGATACTTACCAATCTGGGTTTTACTATACAGAACTGCCTCCTGCTGTCTCTATAATGCCTGTCTCTTATGATGTGCAAAAATCTGTGACCCTATTCACTTCCTGCATCTTGTTCACTGTGGTGAGCATGCTCAGTAACAGTTTTACATCAAAATTCTGCTGATGATCATGCTCACTTCAGTGAGTTTGAACAGAAACCATGAAGTGAAAAGGACTGCAGATCTATGCACAACAGAATGAATTGGCTTGATAGTGGCAGCACTGGATATTAAAACCCCAATTGGTAAGTATTTCACCTCTCCCCCTTGTAAATCACCCCTTGACAAAATGAATGTTTACTTCGAATTTAAGGTTGAATCTGCAACTAGAAATCAAACTTTTTTTAGGTTTCAAAACTTCGAATTGGAAACTTATCTGCTTAGTAGAATCAAAGGACATGAATATGAACCAGAGGAAAGGTCATTCGCTCCTAAACAGAATGTTGATGCTCCAGATTTGAATCAAAGTTTTGTACTAAATTTCTAATAAACTTGGAGGCAATCTTTGGAGAAGAGCACTAAGGGAGTGTAATGATATGAGTCAACAGATCATTGGCTCATATAAATACTTAGCAATGAGACATGACCAGTGCCTTCTAATCATGTCACCTTGTATAATTTAAGTTGTCTCCCAGCTGAAGCTCGTGGCACATGAACTTCGGTGTTGCTGGAAGCATTTGTGTTCATATGTTTTGTTCTGTACTCTTATGTGCTATTACAGTTCAGCAGTTCTAGTGTACCTGTGCTTCAACATCTCAGCTATTCTAGTTCATCTGTGCTTGGTAGTATACATCAGCTACTCCAGCCATCTGGTCTTCTCAGTCCACTGGTAGCTTTTTGATGCTATATATTTCTAAAACTAGAAAACCAAGCAGTATTCATGTTGAAGACTGGGATGCCCCAGTATTTGAAGATAAAGAAGCTGCTCAAACCTATATGAACTCATTCATCAGACAGTACCATCAGAAGGAGTAGGGATACAACTATTAAATAAAAGGCCCTGATAAGGAATAAAAACAGTTATACAGGAAAGTTGGACAGTCCAAAATCAATTGGAGAAGAAAAATTGGAGCTGTAAACATCACTGGCCCAATCTGGATCTACTGAAGATACTGAGCACTAGGCTAGGAATAGCTATGCTAAATAATGCCTTCTATTGAGAGACTCAATTAGATAATCTTGATTAGATGCAGCTTTTAGCAATTTCAGAAATGATGATTACATTCTTACAAATCCCCAGAAACACCTGTCAAATGCTTCTTCACCTGAACATGTTACTTTATTGATGTTTGCCCAAAAAGTGGTTCAAGTTTCTGGGAGTATGTAGTAGTGTGGCTGTTAATCTATATTGTATAAATTGTGTACTATTCTAGTGATGGTATTCTGACTCTGTTTAAAAATCAACATAGCTTATTATTAGATAATGCCTGGTGCTCTGTTTTACTTCTTTTAGTCTTCAAGTAGATGCCCATACCTCAACATGTAGCTAGAGCAGGTCTACAAAACTGAAATATTAGCAGGTTCCTGATATAAACTTTACAGGTGACTGTAGGTAATTTGAGAATTACAAGTGCCTTTATACCATCCTTTTTTTAATCTGTATAATTTTTGTTCTATTCTCTGATCTCTTCATGCAGTCAAAAAGAAGATGCCAATTTGAAAAGTCAAATTATTCAACACACAGAAAATAAACAAAATCTAACTGCAAGTTTTATGTATGTATTATTTTATTTATAAAGCACCACAAACATACGCAGTGCTGTACAGTTCAGAATAAAAATAAAATACAGAAATGGGAAAATTGCATTAAACAATACAGTATAAAGTATAAGATAACAAGATAGCATCACTTTAAGTGCTGTGTTGAGGTAGAAACAAGAGGTTGGAGGTCTCTGCCCTGTAGAGCTTACAGTCTAAATGGGAGGAAGACTTACATACACAGATAGATGGGAAATAAGAGCTGTGACAGTATGTTGAAAAACAAGTTCATAAGTAAATACAAATATAACTCATAAATGGCTAAGTATTAAATAAAGTATATACATAAAAATTAGTGATAAAAATCAGTGCTAGTGCTCCAAAAGGTAGGATTTCAGTTTGGCTTTAAAAGTGCAGAGGGAATGTTCCTGGTGAAGGTAAAGGGGTATAGAATTACAGATGTGGGGTGCAGAGGGAATGTTCCTGGGGAAGATAAAGGGGTATAGAATTCCAGATGTGGGGGGCAGAGGGAATGTTCCTGGGGAAGATAAAGGGGTATAGAATTCCAGATGTGAGTCTGAATTTCAGGTGTTAGCACAGGAGCAGATAGGAAAATTTGGGTATCATCTGCATACAAATGATACTGAAGACCAAATGAATTGATGATTCACATCTACACTATACTGCTCAAAATGAATTCCAAGGTGAACAACCCATTTAATATTCTTGGCTTGGACAAGAATATACAACAGTGTTTTCCTCTGCTTAAATGTAACTTATACTTTGTGTTTCACCTGCAGTGCTTAATACATTTATGTCTGTGTGAAAATCTACAATCTAGGAGGACAATTAGAATAATGGAAAGGTGCCTCAGTTTACAGTTTCTATACCATGTTTTCATTTCTTGAGCAAAGTGTCCATTATTTTCAGTATCTGCACCCAGGGCCGGTCCTGGCTAGATTTGCGCCCTGGGCGAACCACCCCTTGCCCTGTCTCCCCCCCCCCCCCTGCTGGCACCGCGCAGTCAAACTGTTTGACTCAAACAAGGGGGCGCACGCACTTGTCATTACGTTTGTGCGCCGGTGTGTGCGCCCAGGGCTGGACTGGGACAAAAAATCGGCCCTAGCATTTTTGGCTTAGACCGACCCCTCATAATTAGTGGAGCACAACTGACAAGTAATTTATAGGGTTACAGAGAAGTGCAACATGCAAAAAACAAAATTCATAAACTACGTTAAAAAAAAATTTAATATTTTCTCTTAAAACTGTCACTATTTTTAACAGAAAAATGATGGTTTCTTGGTAAAACTATACTGTTTTTAAAAGCCCCATTCCTCCTGATTACAACGATATCACACATGTATCAAAAGACACCCTTTCTTGCCCAGGAGACACTCCTAATTGAAATGAGTGCATTACAATATTTTAGAAAATAATCAACCAATTATGCATACCATGCAGTTTTTTAGGATAAACTACCATTTACCTCATGAATACCCCCCACAAAGTATATATCCTCTAAAAGTACCCACCTTCAGCTATCTAGGCATACCAAGCATGTTGCTGTGGACACAGATTTGTGGGGGGTCAGGAGGTATCAGTGGTGGGTCAGAGGGGGGGCTTCACTTACCTCATCCGAAGGCATCGTGGCTCCAACCCTCTGCCTGCTTCTTTTGCTGCAGGCTGTCTAATTGAAAGCCGGAAGCGCTGATTACGTGCACTCCCGGCTTTCTATTTGCTCATGTGACTGATTGGGTCACATGAGTCAAAGGTCATGGAGTGCGACGGCGTGCAGGAGCGCCTGCCGGCACTGCGGCACTCAGTTAAATCGTTTAGCAAGGGGGCGCCGGTGCGTGCGCCCCCTTGCTAATTGCGCCCAGGGCAATGGCCCACTTTGCCCATACGAAGAACCTGCCCTGTCTGCACCTTGAAGCACTACTGTGACCTATCCTCACTTAACCCCATTCCCCATTTAACAACTGGAAACATATCATTCTGCTAGCTGACTAAATTCTGTTACAAGATTACATCAATGTAGCTAGAAAAGAATCTCTATGTTAGGCTTGTGTCGTAATTCTAAAAAAAGAAATGAAACTTTTTCTTTGCTGAAGTCATCTGCTGGAGAACATGACACTGTCAGATTTATAACAGAAGTTTCCTAATGTGGGAGGGCATTCAAGTATGGTTTAATAACCTGCAGGAAAAATGATATGTGCTGATTGTCCTTCTGTAAAATAAGAGGTATATCACAAATACAGAGTAATGTATCTCCGTGATAATTATCATTAAATGTTTAGGTATGGAAGTCATTATAGTCTTCCCCTACATGGGATTTATTTCCTTGATGGGTTTATTACAGTCATGTGTTTGCTTCAGCTGTTTTTAAAAGCACTTTCAGGGTGCCGATATCAAAAGGAATCCTTGTGTGCAAATCATACATATGTTATAGATTGCCTAGGAGCAGTATGGAAACAGATTGAACTTCATTGCTCCACTGGCATTAGAGAGTAGCTTAAAACAAGCCGTTCTTAGCATAAGGTTGGGATTCAGGCTACTTATCCTTTCCAATTTTACAAAGCTGTGGGGATTATCTTCTGAAGCCCTTATGATCTGTATACAAAAAGCAAACCTTAATCAAGGGTCTTTTACCTAAGCTTACAGTAGTTACAGCCTGTGTTTGTGATGATCCAGATGCATTTTTTTTTCTTAAGGCATAAATATGTTTTTTCCTGCTATTCTGACATCATTGGAGATTTGCGGTTCTGACATTTAGCACTGAAATGTGATACTAGTTAAATAGTTCATGGGTTCGCTATGTTAGAATGTTCTTAAAAATAGCTGAATAAAATGACAAACACATAAGTCATAAGAATATCTTCTATATAACATATACAGTATACTGTAAGTTGAAACTTATTTCTGTGAAACTAATGCATACCGTATCAGTGGAAAAAAATTATTGAAATATACTCACTTTTAGAAGAGCAGCAACATAGGGTGCAGAGATCATGACTGCAGGCCTTAGTACCCACAAGCACACGGCATTAGATTTTCCACCATGGAACCCACACTCTGTATAATCTGTGTAGTGAAAGATCAGTAGGGTTCACCATCACTCCAGGCAGGTAATATTAAAAATCCTCTTTTTAATGATTCACATCACAAAATCCACAGAATTGGAGTTGAATGGCAGGCAATAAATAGTCACACTATTCAGTGATGAGTAAGCACTGGATGGCATAAAATATATTAGACTATTTATTGCCTGCCATTCAACTCCAAATCTGTGAATTTTATATGATCCAGAAAAGAATGGATTTTTAATATCACCCACCTGGATTCCTAATAAACACTACTGAACTTTTGTTGTCTCTCCATAGCACAGATGGGGTATTAAGTAGGCCGTGGTACATACCTGTGAGGATGTAGGAATAGAGATGGTTTTTGTCTGTCTATATAGTGCTTTTACTTCACTTAATCTTTTTAATTCAGTAGTTGATCTCTATAAATAAGCAAAATTGTAAAAGTATTAGAAAGGACTGAGTAAACGTTTGCAAGTGTTGTACTTGCATTTTTACATTTTTAGTTTTTGCCTTAATCTGTTTAGTTTCATTGTTTTTTCCTTTATCCTTAAGCACCAAAGTTACCTTTGATAATATTAAGATTAGTTACAATGTAAAACAATTTGCATAAGGATATCTTTTAAAATGGATTCCATTTTACATGGTTTCTTCATTCAGCTGTGGGTGCAATAAACATTCTAATTAGAACAGTTGTCATGGAAATGCTATTCTTCAAGTAAGGCATTATCAAAGGCATGTTTTAAAAATACTTGCAATATTTATGTGTACATTGAGTTATTTAATCTAAAGATAGTTTTTTTCATGACTAAAATATTATTTTTAACATCAGGATGCAACTTGCACTTTGGTCCTACAACACGAGATTTAAATTGTACTTCCTTCTGGTAACTGGTGCTTCAACTATGTTTACTATTATTGTTTGGCACCCCTGGGGACTCCTAATTTCCAGCTCTACTTCTGTGAACTGTTAAAGTTCTGCTGTTGTTTTATCAGTGTCAGTGTCTTGACTATCCCTGTTCACAAAATTTTGTATGATGTTACAGTTCTGCTGCTCCTACCTTCAACCTCTCTTCACTGGTTAACCTGAGACTGTCACCTGGGAATTTTCTTAAAGCAAAGTTCCTTTGTGTTGGTTAAGTGTGAAGACCCTATACCTCAGAATAGACCAGCTGTGATACAGAGGATACACGTTCAGGGTTTTCCAGTGACATAACAATTATTTATCTCATAAAAGAGATAACAGATCTGACAAACTCCAACTTGCCGTCCGGCTCACATGACACAGATTTTACACCATTTTTTCTAGCTGGAAAAGGTGCATTATAGAGTTTTTGTGTTTCTAAAACGAACATAAAAATTAATCAACAGGTAAAATAATTTAATTTAAATCTAATAAACCAAATTAACCAATTAGCAGTCAGCATTCTCTGATATAGGAGAACAAGAATAATGAGAACCAGCCTCTGACTGGTTACTTTGGATAATTAGACCACTGTAAACAATTGTCTTATTTGATGAATTCCCCTAAAGTCATTTTTATTTATAGTTAAATCAGATTTTAGAGAACCTATACAGTGGGGAAAAAAAGTATTTAGTCAGTCACCAATAGTGCAAGTTCCACCAC
>WMED01003687.1:0-21783 GCA_019650415.1 Pipa parva
TGTTTCAAATATGTCTTTTTAAGATTAAGAACAGGTCATGAAACTTATAATATTACTGTTACTTAAAAATGACTGCTATAAAAATTCTTTCACAACCCTTATAACAAATACAGATCAGTATTGCAAAAGTAGATGAAATGTTTCTGTTACAGCCTTAAAGGGTGTCCGTTCATCCCTTAATTTCTTTTCTCAAGGTAGTATAGCTTTCATTCTTTAAATAAAGTCTTCAATTACCCTTATCACTTTCTTAAACAAGAAACTTGTTATAAATGCTGCATGCTATTATTCAGTTCCTGATCCACAAGTACTACTAGATCTCTCTTCATCATGATCTTGCCCAGTTTTATCCACTCTACCAAGTTATATGATGCCAGAAAATGTTTAGTCCCAGATGCCTAACTGTACTTTCATTTACAATATGTCAAATTTAGCTTGTAATGACCCTGTTCTTAATAAACTTAGTTTAACTACATATACTTGTGTGAACTACAAACATTGAGGGGGGAATTCACTATGCTCCGAAGTGAGGCGAACACTACGCACCTCACTTCGGAGCTTCCTGAATTCCCCCCTGAAACTGTATGTTTTATTCCAGCTCTATATCATTCATAAATAAGTTCAACAATAAGGGTCAGTCCTGGAAAAGGGTACATCATTTCTAACAGTGAACCAGCAGAGTGTAGCACCATATTAGCCATGCCTGAAGAAGAGAGCTAAGTAGTGTGGAAAGCTTGCATTTACCATCTATTCAGTTAGCCAATAAAATGTATCACTTATACTCGACTTGTCTCTAACAGTGGCCCAGAGATAGTACAGTCATTCATTGTCACTGCTCTCTGTTCAAACAAATTCAGGGATTCACATTTTATGAATGTTACTTTTTTTTTTACAATTCACTAACTTTTTAACTCCAGAAAAAGCCAGGTTTTATTTTTTGACTTTTTGAACCTGATACAAATAGGAATATATTCTTTCCAAGAATTCATTTCAAACACCCTATATAGTTTTTATGTCTTTTGTCAGATATAGCAAGAGCCAACTTTGACGCAATGTACAATTGTGTTGTGTGCCCACCAGCTTGTATTCTCTTAGTTTATTAGTGGTAGCTAGTCTTTGTAACTGAACTGAGCAATAAATATGACTCTTCACTAAACTCTCAGGCCATGTTTGTAAAATGTTTTGCTTATCAAAACCCTGTAAGATCCATATTCTGATTTGTGCCGAACTGTTGCAGCCATTTAGAACATGTCTATCCTCTGCTTTTATCTTCACATTTTTTTGTTTCTTTTGGCCTCATTTAACTTCAGATTTCAAAATCTTCTACAAATACATACCATTTTTTTAAAACAGTGTCGTCAGCAACATCTTAAAATAATTTAGGATTATGAGTTTAAAAAACAATGCACCTGTTACAAAGG
Source organism: Pipa parva (assembly GCA_019650415.1). Taxonomy (NCBI): domain Eukaryota; kingdom Metazoa; phylum Chordata; class Amphibia; order Anura; family Pipidae; genus Pipa; species Pipa parva. Next base: position 1,419 of record WMED01003687.1, read on the forward strand.
AAATGATATGGTGCCAAAGAGGCTTTTTTTGGGCAAATTACATCATTCTCACATCACCACCATGTAGTTCCCTTCAAATCATATGTCTGTCTCAGAATGCCTCACATTCATAGCATATTTATATTGTAAGGCTGTATTGTGTTCAGGGGTAAGAGCATTACAAACATTTAGATTGCACTTGTACAAAGCACAGCTGTACAATGAGATACTAGACTTCAAAGCAGATAGCATAGCAAATACTGTACATAGTTACTTGGAGTGATCATCTGCTTTAGGAATTATTGTTCTGTTTATGGTTACAAGTCCTAATAAAAAAAAATAGATAGAAATTTTCTCTTAATTATCTATATCTAATAGTTTATCATGACTTTTATCATAGTCAGTAGATTCATTGCTTTGGAAATGTATATTTCGATTTTGGGCTAATACACAGAAGTTTGCTTTAGCACTGACTTATTACATGTTATCATATATAATATTAACCTGCACAGTCTTACATAGGGTTGCGAATAGGTTTAAGGGCATAGGGCCCCTTGGGATCCTAAATGGGTTCACTGAAATTAATCTTCATCCACAGACCCCTTGTTGACCTAGGCTCAGACTTTGTACATCTCTGTAAGTGACTTACTATTCTACAAAACATTTATAAAGTGGAGATACTGTTAATTCCTATTTTTGTCTAGTTGAATTACATCTACTTACAAATTAGAGAGATCTTACAAGTCAATGTGATATGATGTATTAATAATATATCTAATTTACTGACTGGTCCATGATTAACATACATGCTGCAATACTGTAAAATTGGGCAATAATATTAATATTTGACACATATACATTTCTCCTAAAAAAATGCTGTAAATACAACTGTTCTACCTATTTCTATTCAAGAAGTTGTTAATTCAGTTCATGTCTTTATTTAATTGCATTAAATAAATTCCTTTATATTTTATTAACATTATAATCAACTTAATCAAGCTATTTCTAAAACAGCAGCTTTCCCAAGGGGACTAGTGAAACATAACATCCATAATGATATTCCCTGTATCACATCTATTCTCTGACATTGTTATCCAATTCTACATCGTACACTGACACATGCTATACTGGCTAAGCATGCTCACCCCGACTGTTTTACATTGAATTATAGGTAATAGATTAACTGCAAAGAAACTTGGAATATTGTGTTATAATAGTGATACTGACCTTGTATCAATTACCACATTAATATTGTTGTATAATGTGTATCATTAAAGCTTAGTTACCTTTTATAGATTTTATGACAATAAAATGTTTAATGTAAAGGTGCAGAGGTATAAATTAATCTAATTCAAAGAATTATGGTATGTCAAGAGCCATGTTTCATGAATTACAGAGAAATGCTAATATTTTAGAGAACATAAAAATTAATTTAATATATTCACAATAAATGGACAGCAGAACAACTATTGTTCCCAAAAGTCTTGACTGTCAGGGCAAAATATATGATCCTTCGCTAATGCTAACAGCATCCTCCTGTATATGAAAGCTCAGCCAGAATAACAGCTTTATCAACAGGTTCCAGTCCTTTATTAGTAGATGTGCTGTACCTCCTAGAAGATTTTTCAAACTAGGTGCTATTACAAGACACTACCTGTGAGGTCATGGGAAATAGACAAAACTCACACAGTGATATCTCTTGTGAAAAAGACAGGTTTATTATGTTATTGAGACATAATTAGTGTACAGCTTTTTGCAATCACACAAACTGCCATGTTTTTTGTTGAACTGTAGGAAATTTAACAGAAACATGATGACGATATTGAAGAACAAGCTCATGTGTTGGATATGAAATGTAGAGTAGCCCCGGTTGCCATCCATCATCAGCAAATTCCTGCAGGTAAATCCTTTGTGCCATGCACTAAACAGAGACCCATTTTACACTGGGCTCATATTCATGTTTGGCAGGTCATCCTGGAGGTAATTGTACTATGGAATTGATTTCCCAACACTATTGGTGGCCACAGTAGAAAACAGTGGAGTTACAGGTCTCTCATCATCTAATGGTTTAGGGTTAAGAATAGATTGTGTTTTGTGTCAGTTGTAAACATGTATAATATGTAAATATGTTTATAAATTGGGTTTTCTTTTGGGTTTATAAGGACTTATGGACTATTTAAAATATTATTTTTGTTTTGTTGGTGTTGGGTTTATGTGTTTGTAAAACTTTTTGTGGTTTGAAATATTAATAAAAAATGCACAGTGGAAATTTTTTTTAATTCTTGTACTTTCTGTGCACAGGTTAAGGTTCCTTGTAAAGCCTCTGCAGGGGTTTTACAACCTCTTCCTCCACCTGTTCAGCCATGATTAGAGATCAGTATGGATTTCATTACTGCCCTACCTCATTCAGAAGGTTATTCTGCTACTTGAGTGGTCATGGACCGATTTTCCAAAATAGTACACAATGTACCCGTAAAATGTACCCCACAGATGGCACGAATATTCTTTAAAGAAATTTTTCGGATTCACGGATTCCATAAACACATTTTATCTAATCAAGGGATTCAGTTTGTTTCTAAGTTTTGGTATGCTTTTTGTGGACTCTTCGGTATGTCTCTTGACTTTTCTTCTGTATATCAACCCTAGACTAATGACCAGATAGAGTGGGTTAATCAATTTTTGGAACAATCTTTGCAGATGTATATCTCTGCCCATCATGATAATTGGCTTTAGTTTCTACCATGGGTAGAGTTTTCCCATAATAATCTTCTGTCTAAACCTACAGGGAAAAGTCAATTTTCATTTGTTTATGGCTTCAATCTTGACATGCCTCTCTCAGTCAAGAAAACTTCCTCAGGACCCTCAGGACCTGCAGTAGACCAGTTGGTCCAAAATCTTTCTTCCATTTGGTCTGAGGTGCATACTAAGCTTACATAGTCAGCCTGTAGAGCTAAGTTTTGGGCAGATAAGTGAAAGAGGATTGGTCTTACCTTTGTGCATGGTTATAGAGCATGGCTTTCCTCTAAAAATATCCATCTGAAGATTCCTTAAAGTTGCTCCTCGCTTTTTTGGACTATTTAGGAATATTCGGTGAATTAATGTGGTGACTTATAAGTTAAAATTGCCTCCTGGTTTATATTGCCTTCCATGTATTGTTACTAAAGTCTGTAATTCTGAATTGATAACACTAAGAAGATGCCTGTGGTGCCTGAAATTGCTTCTGACTCTCCTGAAGATTTTAAAATCAAAAATAGTTTGGATTCCAAGCTCTTGTACCTTGTAAAAGAATTTGGTCCTGGAAGAATTTTGCTCCTGAGGAGAAGTCCTGGATACATACTCAAGATGTTCATGCTCCTTGGTTGGTGGCTAAATTCCATTCAAAATTTCCTAATAAGCCAGGAGGAAAACCTCACAGGAGAGGCCCTAGAGGAATGGGTAATGTTACCTGTAGGACCCGCAGCACTCTGTCTTCCTCTGAGCTGTGGTGGTCAGTACAGGGAAGCCGGCAGTGTTCTTTGATAGACGTACGCCATTGCTGAAAGTAATGTTAAGTGTAGTGGTATTAACGCATCAATATTTATTGATATCAATACATTGTTTTGGACTTTATATAAATTAGGAGAAAATAAAAATGTGGTAAAAAACAACAGTGAAAAACAGGCAAAAAAATGATGATACAGATCAAATAATCTTAGTAAATGTCCCCAGAGGGTCATTTTTTTTCAAACTGGTTCAAACTAGGTACAATTTGTTGGGAAATTGTAGACAATTGACAAGAAAAATACATTTTCCCAGTGAAATCAAATCTTGACTTCAAAAATGTTTTGTTGTTGTTGATCTGTAGGTTCCCATGTTGCAAGAAATTCCCATGTTGCATGAAATATTCAAAATAATCAGATTTGAAATCTTAGTCTCAAATTGGACAGAGAATATTCAGATGCTGAAGAATTATGTGTTTAACTATAAATGTTTTATTTTGCTGTGTATGAGACATTTGCATTTCATATTTAGTATTTTTTTTGTAATTAGTTTATGCAGTAAGCATACAATAGGATCCATTATAGGGGGGTATTTGTAAAGGTAATTTCGCTGGTTTTCAGATCTATTCGACTTTTTCTGCTGCAACTTTTCACCCGTGAATTTTTCACTGCAACTTTTTTAATAGCAATCAATTTTTGAAGTAGTAACTAAAACGATATATAAAAAAGTCAGCGCCTAAAATCTACCACATTTTACATTGATTTCAATGGAGTGTCTTTTCAATTGTGGCTATTTTCAATATTGGTTACTTTTTTTTTTTCAGTGCAAAAAGTGACAGAACTTAGAAACATTTGTGCAAATTTCTCCAATAGAAAATAATGGGTTTTCCCCACCCTCAATCTGGCAAATATTTTATAGAGACAAAATTTGTCGCAAGGGCTCAATAAATAATGATCTTTAAATTGGGGGAAATTTATAAAGGTCATTTTGACCTATTCACCTCAAATTTATTCATTTTGACACTCTCCGGGTGTGTTATCAACATTTTTTGATGCATTTACGATTTCCATCAACTTATGTAGTGTCAAATAAAATTTATTGTTAATGAAAAAGAAAGATAATCAATGAACATCGATGTATTAATCTGCTACACTTTAAATGACTTTCAATATAGTTCCTTTTCAATCAATATCGATATTGCTGATATTTCCAATGGGGACCCTCCATCGGGAATATTGGGTTTTTGCCACCCTTAACCAAGCGAACAATTTTCAGCAATAAAAAAGGTCAGAAGGGGCTTAATAAATATCAATATTGGTGATATTAAAGGTATATTGATAATTAAAGATACATAGATAATTAAAGGTATATTGATTATTAAAGGTATATTGACAATTAAAGGTATATCAATATCGATAAACCAGGGTAAAACATTTTCAATTTTTTTAAATATCCCCTTAACGTCCAACTGTAGCCCAAGCTACAATTCTATATTAAACATATAAATCTTCCAATAAACAGAATGTACATTTTCTTATATATTACTATGTCTTGGCAGTCTTCATAGTTTTTTGGTAGTAAAGAAATGAGTGGAATCAGTATTGGATTTGAGTAGAAACATATGTTTATATGCTCCATGTATTAAACTATCCTAATGGTGGACATATACAGTATATATATATATTTTTTTTTTTTCTAATGACTGAACCTAATAAGCACAAACAACTATAACAATCTAATCTTACAAGAAATCTAAATGACTGGATTACAATGGATACAATATTTATTTTAGAGAATACATGTCTACTTAATGAATTGTGTTTGTTCATCTAAAAATATGTATTTGTTCACATTGCTACCAAAAATAATGATTTATAGGAAAATGCATTATTTCTTGTTTTGTATTTTGGAAATAGACCAAGCCATCCTACTGTTACTTTTTTATCTATTATATTTGTGCAACAGAATTCAGACCTGCCCCTTTTATGTTCAGAAAAATATAGATTGTGTGAGATCAAAGACTACAGCAATCATTCAATTATTACTCAGGTCTCTGTGTTCCCCCCCAAGCAACTTTAAAGACTGCAATTAATTAAAATGACTTCGACTTTCTTAGTTGTTGTTTTGCTCATTTACTGTGAAGAGAAAACAACTAGGAAAGTTGAAGTGAATTTAATTAATTAGCGTTTTGTTTTTTTTTTAAGAGGCTTTTGGGGAGTAGAGTATATGTACAGTTTAATTGTTTTTCTTTTCTAATATTTATAGTAGTGCCAGCACAATGCTATCAGTAGAAAAGGGAAATCTCCCAATTTACAATTTAAAAAAATGGCTTGTAAAGTGACTCTCATTGCTTTTTCTTTTAAAATAAACATTCCAATATCTAAGCAATATTCCATTATAGTGTGTGTTTCTATAGACAATTAGTCTAAGGGGGGAATTCACCACTGAGCGAAGTGAGCTCCGGACCCTTCGACTCACTTCGCACATGGTGTTATGTGCTCGCTGATGTCCTGCATGCTGACATCAGCGAGCGCTTTAAAGGGATTCTAGTCTCGGCGAGACCAAAAGAGTTGCCTCGCCGAGACTTGGAATCCCTTTAAAGCGGACATCAGCGAGGACATCACAGTCAGTGCGAAGTGAGCCAAAGGATTCGGGGCTCACTTCACTCAATGGTGAATTCCCCCCTAAGTTTTTGAGAGGCATATATCATACAGAATTTAATGTGTGTTTAAATATTTTTTTTTAATTCAGCATCAGCAAAAACTATTAATAGAAGTACGGGACATATTTACATTTGAATCTATATTAAATGTTAATTTAAAAAGAGAGCACACGCTGCTAATTAGAATTTATTTTCCACTTCATATCCAATGATTTCTGCCATATATTATTTCCTTAATTTTCCATGTCATTGGAGCTATGGGGGTCTCAGCAGTTCTCTACCTTCAGGTTTTATAACCAAACACTTGAGAAGAAAAGGTACAGTATTTAATGGGGGAAACTTTGTTGGTATGGAGAGTGGGGAAATTCCAGTCACTACTAAAGTGCCCTATCCTCCACTGTCTTGGAATAAATGTTATTTATGTTTTGGGCTTCCTGACAAATGCTAAAAAGGCAATGAAAGGAACATCCCAATGCATTTTGAGTGCATCAGAATAAATTGATGAATCAATGCAGGCTAAATGCAACTGTAATTAAGAATCATCTTATATAACGAGCTTAATTATTCTGTTGTCACACTCATAGGGCGAAATTTACTAAGGGCGGATTTAGTCCGCCCGAAGTTAATTCCTGCCCGCACGTGCGGTATTCCGATCGATTTGCAATCGCACGATCAGAATTGCGCTCGATTTGCGATCGCACGATCGCAAATCGATCGGAATACCGCACGTGCAGTAAAAATACCGCACATGCCAGCAGGAATTAACTTCGGGCGATCGTTTCGCCCTTAGTAAATTTCGCCCATAGAAATATATAATTGTAAGGTTTACGAAAAAGTTTGTCTTCTAGTCTGCTCAATCACTACTACTACTGGTGAATTAACTATTCCTTTAATGAAATGCACACAAGGTAACAGGTAAAGGAGTCTCCTGAGGAAGCTGCCAACCCAGAGTGGTGAAACGCGCGTAGAGTGAAGCTGTTTATCTTATAAAAAAAAACGCTGTTTTAAAAATGTTTTGTTTGTGAGTATATCCTTCTCTTTTTTTAATTTTTAAATAAAAAAGCGGTATTATACTATCTCTGGATATTTATTGTTTCCACATATCATGGTGGCTATTACTACTGATATCGAATTGATAGATTCGGAGGGGACATTTCCTTGAATTGTCTGTGGAGGTCTTTTGAAGATTCATCTTGATCTACTAAGTTGTTGGATTTTCTTTTACATGCGCATATTGAATGTACATCTGGTAAGTTTTCCCACACTCAGTGTTAATAACATAGTTTCAGCACTGGGAATCTATTTTTGAAATCTATTCACTATAAGCACAATTCTGAGTTTTCAAGATTGGTGATCCGGTCTTTCCTTTTATTATCTTTTTATTTTTATGGTAAGGCACTGTGTGCACATCTTTTGCGCTTCTCTTCTAGATAAATCCTTTACTATAATATTCACTATAGTTTGATAAAGGACTCTTGCTCGAAACATGTTACTGTCGCTGTTATGGTATCACAGTAAAGTTTCAGTGGTTTAATCACTATTTATCGTGCTACTTGTTTCTCAGTTATTACGCATTATTACTTTAATTACTGTAAATGTATTGTGGTTTTGGGTGTTTTGATAATTTGTTTTGATTTGTTATGAAACAAATGACACCTATGTGACATCAGCGGCTCTGGATTCAAAAGGGCTGAGAGAGCCGCACGTATATGGCTCTTTCAGCCCAAAAGGTTGCCTTCCCCTGCCTTACAGACACTCTGAAGCACACAGATTCACTTTAATAAAACCTACTGGCACAAACACACACTTACGCAGATGCCATAAACAGTGATCTAAACATACAGGGTCACATCCAGTGACACAAATTACTGACACAATACTTAAGAGATACAGAGAACTATTGACTGAAGCACTATCATACAAATACGTGTATCCATCAGGGTAAAACAGTGTAATGTTTAGCAAAAAAGATTCATGTTAAAAACATTAGTCACTTTTTATGCTTTGTTGTGGAATATTTTGATTAATTGCTGTAGACTTTGTATAATTTTATTTATAATGCGCCACAAACACACGCAGAACTGTACAATTCAGCAATACAAATATAATCCAGACATGGGAAAAGTGCATTAAACAATACAAGTATAATATCACAAGGATACAACACTTTGAGTGCTATGTTGAGTTTGACACGAGAGGTTGGAGGTCCCTGCCCCGTAGAACTTACAATTGAAATGACTTTGTTCTTTATTTGTAAAACAGCAGATTTGCTGCATTTGTGACTGAGATCCATGGGGTTTTCTGAGGTTATTGCCAACTGCAAGACCAGCGAGAATCACATGAATAGTGCACGATGGAAGAGACATGCTTTTGTCACTGGAGAACCCTTATGAAACTTCTTATTGTGTCAACACATAGCACCTATTGCTAAGTTTCAAGGATGTGCTATCATAGAATTACATGTTTAGAAACGCTAATAATGCCATTTTCTTTGTGTTTTTTTGTTCCATTAAATAATATCAGAAAAGCCAAAAAGCTTTTGATATTATTTTTAACAAATAACAAAGCAAGTATAGGTAAATATTTAGATAATAGAGATAATAGCAGATGCAGACAATACAATGTAACAGTGCATTGTTTGCACAGAGCCATTATCCTACAAAATCCCTTAAAATAAAACAACATAGGATACAATTTTGATTATACTTTTCAACTTGATTCCTACCAAGTCTTTATCAGTAAAATAATTAAAAAAAAAGTTATTATGGGCTTAGTAAGTTTCAATATCTGCGAAAAGTAGTCAAAAAATGGCAAATGATCTTAGTAAATGTCCCCCGACTGTTATTTTCCATTATTCAAAGGAAGATCCAATCAATAAAGAACTGTATTGAACAAATGATTCTGGAAAGTGTGCCCTGATAATAAGTCGATCAATACTTATTTTGCGTTATGTAATTATTTAACATTATTATATATCATACATCTTTACCCAGTAATTGCTTTGTTGCATTCCTAGCAATCCATCAGTATTCAATTCATGATAATATGTACCTATTTCAAAGCATATGGGTATTCATGTTTCAACTGTGCTGTTGCATTCTTAATCTATTATTACTGATCAATACAACTAAAATGTGTATGATAGGGAGTAAGGCATTTTGGCCTGAAAATAAATATATAAAGTTGTGTATTGCTTTCCCAGCAAACCTTGCCTAAGAGAAAGTGATTTGAATTCACCTGTTGAAATTACTTCCCTTCAAGTCGACTCTCATCGCAAAATGTAATTTCACTACTTACCAGATTCATTCATGCATTGTATGGTATATTCAAGTTGAATAGAAGTAGGATGGGAAGTCATGTGAATTTATGTGAATTCCCCCAGTGAAGTGCAGTGGCATCATCCACACCATATCCCTATCCAGAAATAAATGAATAATACAGTATACTTACCCACATTCGCTCCATTGATTGCTCAATAGTTGAAGTACCTATGCATATGCACACACAGTAATGTGAAGTGCTCTGTAAGATTGCAACTATTGTAGTCACCCGAATTAGACACATATTTGCCACATTGCAGTGTTTGTTTAATAAGTGAACATGGGAAATTGGCGATCAAATGCGAATTCAGAACTACAGTATACACAACTATTCTGCCTTTCATCAATATGGCACTATATATTTACTTCTATGGTTGCGTGATTCTTGCTAAAAAGAAATGTGTTTTTTAGGGGCACGTTTACTAAAGTCGAATTACTTATCCCTTTAAAAATGAATTTGGTTAGCTCTGGATTTAATGATATCGATAGTATCGCCTATTTATCAAAGCACTGGAAGGCATTATCGCAGTGGATATCTCTGTGTATCGATATCTCCTGATTTAACGCTGTTCTGCATTATTTACTAAGATAAGTGTTTGTTTTTTTTTGGCTATTTCTGTTGCTTAATATATCGCCACTCTCTGGGTGGCGTTATCCATTACTTTCAATGGGGCTGTAGTCTGGAGTTATGGTTTAAGTGTAACTTATCGATATCGATATACACATGGATATCTATATCGATATTGATACCTATATCCATCCCCATAGTACCACTTCTACAGATATCGATATCGCCGGGAATGCATATAACGCTCTAGCAGTGCTGTTGCCGCATAATAATAAATGGGCTATGGGGATATCATCCAATATCACTAAATCCATGGCGATATCTGGAGATATGGGAAATGCGACTTTAGTAAATATGCCCCAATATTGTGAGGATGATGTCAATTCACTTTGCTTGGGCTCTTATGTATGTATATTTATGTATGTATATTTTTATTTATAAAGTGCCACAAGGTTACGCAGCACTGTACAATCCAACAATACAGTTATAATACGGACAAGGGAAGTGAATAACAAAGAACAAGTGAAGTAAAATACAAGCATATAATCAAGAAAATACATCACTCTAAGTGACAGACCATGACTGAAAAAAGAGGATGTTCACCAGTTAAATTCACACTTTGATTAATAGGCCTCAAGATGTCACCAATAAGTAGGAAAAAGTAGAGATATGAGGGGATTATTCACTAAGGTGCGAATTCGACTGTCGAATTCTCAAACAGCGGATTCCCATAGCAAATCCGTTACAATTTCCCCATTGTAAAGTCATGACAATTTTTAAAGTTAAGATTGAGAAAGTTTTCCCATTATAAAGTCACGACTGCAACAATATTCTCATTCTAAAGACGCGACTGTGACAGTAGCAGCCTATTGTGACTGCCTTTATCTGGCGAATTCACACCTATACGCAACAATTTGGACTTTAGTGAATAACCCCTCAGAATTATGGCTTTCCCCAAAATAAAAGTGTCTCCAAATGCAATAATTGTACTTTATTTGCTGATCATGACCATAAATGTCAGCCTTTTTTATGGTTTCTATAACAGTACTTCAGTCCTCTTGGGGCATTACTGAATTTAAAAGCAAATTTGTGAACAAAGATTTGACACCTTTGCAATACAAGCGGTCTTTAAACTGTTAGCTTATGACCTCAGACATCTTCATAATATGTGCTCAATTACATCATGATTACATTACTTTGCTAACTTTAAAGAGGATTTTTGGTGGCCACAATGCTAAGAACCAGTATAGTTGCCCTTCAGGCACACACTCACAGACAAATTGAAAAACATAATAATTGTTAAGAAGGACAAACCTTGGTTTGTCAGGTAAAATCAGAAGATCCTAGTAAGTGAACAGATTGCATATTGTTATCTATATATTCTGTGAGAGATTTAAAGTGGTGTAAAAATATACAGAAAAATATGGAATTACAAACTACAGCAGCACAAATAATGGATTGCAGCTCACAAGAGTTTACCTTAATATAATAATGTTTTCCTATCTGTATAAAACATATTCTGTGCTTTGCTGACACTCTGATATTTCCAACCACTGCCATCTGATGCAGGAGCATACATCAGTTGATATATTTCACAAAGTGGTACAAGTTGAACTCTGATATGAATGATCATTTCAAATGCAATTATGTCACACAAAAAAGGCCTGGTATTTTTCACCCCTCTCACTCTGCCTTATTCGTTGGTATGTAGGATCTTAGCTTAGGGGATTGGTGTTAAAGTTGTTTCTGAATGACCTAAATATCCTTTTTTTTTATTGCCAATTAGAACTGAAAGTTGACTTCAATTTGAAACTTTTGTAAGCGTAAATAAAATGTATGAAAGGTAATTGCTATTTGCTGGTAGAATTAAATTTCATATTAAACTCAATGGTGATGTTTACTAAGATCACTTGCTGTTTTTTGTCATTTTCGCCCGTTTTTCACCGATATCGAAATTCACTAAGCCCATAATGGGATAATGGGTTTCTCCACCCTCAACCAGGCGAATTCTTTTATAGATAAAAAAAATTAATTGAAAGCAGTGTAAGTTTTAGTGGTATTAACACATCAATATATGTATATATATATATACTTTTCATAAATTAAAAGGAAAAAAAAACAGGTGAAATATGTGCAAAATAGGCAAAATGTCTTTAGTAAAAATCTAGTAGTTTGTATAGATTTATTTATATAGCGCTGATATCTTAAAAAGAGATTCATCATTCACTTCCCCATGGAGATTACAATCTAGTTTCCCTATACAGTCACACATAGACTGGGGAATATTTAGTTTAGCTGCAATTAACCTAGTATGTGTCTGGATTGTCGGTGGAAACTGGAGTCCCTGGAGGAAACCCACACAAGTAAGTCCTTTTAGATGAAGTCCAGGGAGGAATTGAACCCTGAATTGGAAGGCAGCAGTGCTAACCACGAGTCTCCACACTGCCCAGTTTACAATGTTGCATTCTTAACCAATATATGAAGAAATATACTGTATATATATATATATATAATGTATTTCAAGAAACAAACATTCTTTAACCTTATACAACACATACACCAATGCTGCACATCAGTTAATATATAATATCCTTACTTTTTAAAATTTATCAGGGAAATGGATCAATGGGAAAATATTTCTCATGTTTAGTAACCCATGGCAACTATACAGCTGTCTCTTGCAGTTACAATAAAATAAGCAAGAATATGATTGTTTTTTATGTGTGACTAAGGGGGTTATTCACTAAGGTGTGAATTCAACTGTCCAATTCGCAAATTTCCATAGCAAATGCTCGACAATTTCCCCATATGCTCGACAATTTTTTAAAGTTAAGATTGCGACAATTTTCCCATAATAAAGTCGCGACTGCAACAATATTTTCATTTTAAAGACGCAATTGCGACAGTAGCAGCCTATTGCGACTGTCTTTATCTGGCGAATACAATATGCCACAATTTGGACTTTTGTTAATAACCCTCTAAGTCTGTGCCAAATACCTCACTAGGCAAATATATAGACATCGTCTATGTGTGATTAATGAGTACAGATGTAACTGTTACCTTGATCCTCTTCCTTTTTTCTTTTCTAATTCTTTTGAATAAAATAAATAAATATGAATGTTTAAAAAAATAAAGAAAAATGCCCAGCAGGTGTAGGTGCTGAAATTGTACATTGATTTGTACATTATCTCATTAATGGCATTCCATTGTTGATTGAAAGTGGAGTCAAGGCTTAAAGGCTTAAAAAACACTTTTTGTATTCTCTTTCTTTATATAGCTGACAATGCCTTGTAGATTGCATGCTCTTGTGAATCCTCTACTGCTATCATCTTTTCAGTTACTGATTTAAACCTTTGTTTTTGGTGTCTGGTTTATTACTAGAAGAGTTGGGACTTGTTCTTAAACTGACCCAATGTATGTGTTTAATGAATTCTTTAAATCCTGATGATTACTTAGTGGCAACTCCCACACCACGAAATATGTGTGATATAACTGCTAAAACCAAGAAGAAAAAGCTGCCTGACTGCCATTGGTTAAGCAGTGTGCTGACCTGTTGGCCTCATCAGTCATGCTTGTTTACATTCCTGGAATGCAGCAGATTACAGAGGAAAGCTGTGTGCAGGCCTTACATTACACACGCTTCTCACTATGGTATAGTACTGCATATGTAAAGATGTAATCTGACTATCGTTCCCCTTTAAATAAAAGCATACAGAAATTCTCTATAGAGTTTTTTTTCCTAACTTGTCATTTGGATGATGTGTTTTGCTTGCCTCTTTTTTTTTCAAAAATCAAATACTTAAGTTTTAACTGGTTTGTGAACTAAGCATTTTTTTCTTGACATCTTTATCTCTGTTATCCTCTCTTGACTTTCTTTTTTGTTCCTTCAACATTAAATCCATATGTCCCTAGAAAGAATATGGAAATTTTCTTTTTCCAGATCTTAAAATAAATCCTCATATGCTCTCTCTATCTAAAGAGGGATAATTTGAGCTGTTTGTATTAAATACGTCCCCATTATTTCTTTTGTTCAAGATACCATATTTGCCTTCAGTTATAACAGTGTAAATGTTTTACTGACTTTTTAAAAAACATCATGTTGAAATAATGCATGTAGACTGTACAGAACTTGCTTGTTATAAAGACTACCCATGAAAAATCAACTAGTAGTAGAAACCACTTCAGATATCACTGCAGAGCCAGGGAAATACTTACAAAGAAAGCTGCAAGTGTCCAAAATATCATCTCAGGATATTTCAGACAGCTATTCCTAAAACGAATTTGCTTAATTTCAATGTTTAAGGATAACCTTCTAGATTTATCCTACTCCATTTATATATACTGTATATCCACCTGATCACCGTTTTTTTCCCCTTTCAATATTAGGTATTTAGTACATGTGCAACCGCAGCCAGTGCACAGCATGCGCAACCGCAGCCAGTGCACAGCATGCGCAACCGCAGCCAGTGCACAGCATGCGCAACCGCAGCCAGTGCACAGCATGCGCAACCACAGCCAGTGCACAGCATGCGCAACCACAGCCAGTGCACAGCATGCGCAACCACAGGAAGTGGTAACTGGAGATTAGGAAACAATTCTCAAGTACCAAAAATTTTATAAAAAGATGTGAAAATGTATAATAAGTGGAAATAACTTAATATTTTTTATATTGCTTTTTTTCCCCTTCTCTACATACCCCTATTATAGTGCGAATATCTGAAATATCTGTGCCTCCAAAAACTTTGTTAGGTTTCTAAAAAGTCTGATATTTTATTTACTTGAGAAAATACATTTGCATTCACTTTGCTGGGGTAAATTGAACACTTCGTGAAAACAACTAGGAAAGGGTCTGTCAGCACATAAAAGAGGACAGCAGTCAGTAAAGATAAGAAAACAAACATAAAAAGCAATACAAATCAGGAATCAGACATAGGAGATAATCTTTCTATACGTTCTAGAGAGGATGAAGATTTCAATAAAAATGAGAAATGAGACAGAGCCGCCCATGTGGGTTACTTAATATCCCTGGGGCCTTGCAATACAGAAAGATTAATCCATTTGAGTGCCATATGGGTAATTATATTCAATCAGAGTTGGGAAAGACCACATTGAAGAGGTCAGTTTAGCATAGGAGAATCCAAGGCAAATAAAGATGTGTCTACATATTTAATGATCTTCTCCATAGTTGCTGACTTACAGTATATGTACAACAAGGCTGTTACATCACTGGTAGAAAGATAAATATCTTCAACACTCAGCCTCACTGCAAGAAGAAAGAAAAACACAAGATCCATACAAGGTTCTGTAGATGGGGTCTTGGATAACTTGACTTAACTGACAAACTGTTGCAGGTCATTTCATTTATAAATCAATCACTGTTGTATTTAGCTTTGTAACTGGGAGTTGATAAAAGGGGATATTCTCTAAAGTCTGAATTTGATTGGCAAATTCTCAAACAGCGGATTCCCATAGCAAATCGACAACTGCGACAATTCTTCCACTGTATTGCGACAATATTTCCATAGTAAAGTCACAACTGCGACCATATTCTTATTATAAAGATGCAACTGCGACAGTAGCAGTCTATTGCAATTGTCTTTAGCTGGCAAATTCACACCTTTACGCGACAATTCGGATTTTAGAGAATAACCCACTAAATGTATTTGAGAATCCAAGTTTGTATCTTGTTTGACAGAGACACACTTCTGTTATAATAATTTTTTTGTCTCATGTGGTGGACAATCCTATTAGGAAAGGTGCTCTGGTTATCTCAAACAAAGATTGTCTAAAATATTCAATAGGAAATTCCTGCTAACAGAGACAATAACATTGTTTCTTTTATTATATATTACTGGGGCACTTGGGGTCAATCAAGACACTTAAATTTGGGCAAAATTTATTAAACTCGTAAAAGCCCAATTTTGCTTTTCCAAGTTTATTCCAAGAACATCTCAGCTGTTCGTGTGGTAAAAATTGCTCGATATTTTCGATCGATATTTACCGACTGAAACTTTTTGATCAAGTTTTCGACTGAATTTTTTGATGGAAATGTAGCCATAATTTACATTAGTAGTATGGCTACCTTTTTATCAAAAAATCGAGATTGAAAAACTCTTATTGAAAGTTTCTATCAGTAAATATTGATTGAAAAAAATCTTGCAATATTTACATGAGAAACTTCCAAGATCTCGCTGAAATAAACTCAGAAAAATGAAATCGGGCTTTTTTGAGTTTAATAATTTTCATCCTTAATAGTTGGGGGTAACACAGTATATATACATAATATGCCAATGCACCTGTAAGCTTGTAGAATTGCCTTTTTTAACATTTGGAAGACACATTTTGTAATGTACATTTTTTTTAAGTAGCTTTCAGTGGCTCAGGGGTGATATAGAGATGGATGATAACAATATCCCCTCCTACACTTCTTCCTCTAGCAATTATAAAACCTATCCATCTCAGTTCATGGTATTCCATTTTACAGAGCAGCATGAGTCTGAACTCTTTTTTGCAAATGTCTGTAATATGTGTTGGATAAAGCTCTGTGTTTTTGAAGGAGAAAATGGCACCTGTTGTGAAGCAGTTTTATCATCACATGATAAATCATTTTGAGTTCACTTTAGGTTTTGACAATTGTGTAAAAACATTATTTGTAATTTGTCATGCTTTAAAACTGTAACAAGCAACAATGCTTTTATCTTACGTCATTTAAGGTTCCTTTGGTATGTATTGTTGCTTAGGAAGCTTTCTCTCTGCTCTTTTTGGCAATCTGCTAATGGTATGTGTTTACTGTTGGCAGGGTAAACATTCTTTACACAATTAGAATCAATTAGGTTGATTTACTAGGTTCATCCCAAATACTACCAGAATGTGGAGAAGGTAGTCAATGGAGAAACCATGTAACGAATAGGTTATTTCTATGATTAATAATACTCTCTGAGTGTTTTTCTGGATTCATTTAACAATGAAGGCAAAAATGCTGAAATAATCAGATCTATAAACTATCCTTGTGTAGTGCTAAATCAGTGAGATTTATTTCTATAATCTTATACTTATTTTTAATGTTTAACCTAGGTAAGATTTATGATCTTGGTAGCCTTTTTCTTGAATAGACTATTTACTTGGACTAAGTCTATGGGTTTATGAAGACGTATATGCCCCAGGATGTGAGTTATTACACACCGGTGTTTCTTGTGCAAGTGAAGTAGATGGTTCTGGTGTTTGTAATGCAGGACCCTGTGGTACGTTCAGTAAAAATTCACTCTATTTGCAGGTAGATACCTCTGTGTATCCATTCTACTGTATGTAAGCCTTCTTTTATTTCCAATTTTAATGTTTTTGAATGCTTTTGAGCTACACTATCACATACAACATAATATACATTATCTTTATTGAAAGAGACTTGTATCATTGGGTTGTTGTTGGGTTCTGTCCGTATTTGTTTTGCAGCCACTGTTGAAATTAATTCTCATCACTTCAGGTCACTACGCTTCTAAATAGAGGATTCCCATAGGGAAGATATCACTAGCATTTATTATTTTCCATGGAGATTAGATGGGGTAGTTATTTTTGAGGATTTTGAAAGTGTTCACTAGGTGCACTATGCTATGTGATTTGCTACGGTTAATTTTGTCATGACTGTATAAGGTATACTTACCGGTGTCCGGTCTAACGCCGGGTCTCTTCTGTTAGTGCGCGCTTGCCTCGCACTGCCGGCTCTTTGTACGCACGCAAATGATGCACACCTGCCGTGACGTCACGGGGGCGCACGCACGGAGGCAGGAGTGCGCCTGCCTCTCTGCCTAAATAAGGCACACGCGCTCCAGCTCCGGTGCCCGAATTTAAAAAATACAAAGTTAGAATTTTTTTGGGCTTTGTGAATTATTGAGTTAAGCATTAAAAGTTATCCCATGTTAGTTCTGGTTCCTGCTATTGCTGCTGGTTGTCTGCTCCTGTGTCCAGTGTCCAGTACCAGAGTCCTGTGTACATGCACCTGTTCAAACGTCCTGTGCTTGGTCTGCTTTGCTACCACCACTGAACAGCTGACTTAGGGGCCGCGACCTGGGTACTCTCGGCAGCTGAGTCCAGTACCCCCTTGCGGGGGTTAAAGGTGAAGACCGAATAGTACCTTAGACTCCGTGCCCTAAGACAGCTAGTGCCAAGTTCAGTGTGGTTTTCCACCAGTGACCTCCTTCTTCTCATTTACGGTTCTGAAACCTTACAGACTGCCAACTGCCTAGACCAACTTCCTCTTCACTTTTCTTTATAACCATGGGCATGCCAACTGTATCTTTACTATAAAACCACCTTTGTTGAAAATTTGGTTACGTGATTAAAGTGAATTATGGAGCTGTTCTAAGAAGTTGCAACTGAAAAACAAAACACCTGGAGGCACCAACCTAGTCCAGCTTAAGCCTTAAACCAATATTGAGAGGAGCTTGCAAAATCATAATACTAATCACTTTATGTAGACTTGCGATGATATAATATTAGTATTCAGTATCTAATTAGGAAAGAAAATACATAAATCAATTGTCAAATCATTTCCTGTGGATATAGCACTGTTTTGTATCCTTGTTCATATAAACTGCAGTTTTCATTTCTAGTGTTCTTGCTTTTCCTTTGTGCAACCTATAAATTTAAAAATGTTATTGGACCTTACACTTATAGAATGAAACCTTGGGTAAAGTGTACATCATTCAAAAACAGGTTTATCAAACAAAAATGCATTTATGAGAGAAAAGATAATAATTCAGGGTGAGGGATATACATAACACGATTACATCACTCTGAAAGCAAAATGTTGCGTAAGGCTTAAAAAAGGGTTTTAGCACTTATTTTTACAATGGAGTGCATTGAAGGTTTACAGTGCACATTATGTACTATGTTTCTGGATAGTTTCTATTGTATATGACTTGACAGTTAGTCAATGCCACTGTCTACATCCTATGCTTCAGGAAAGACAATTGTTAATTAACCACAATGCAGATGGGTTCAAAGTCATTCAACTATCTAAATGGATAAATTGAGAAATTCTTATAGGAACAATAACCTATCAGAGATAAACATGATATAGTAGATGTTTTTCCTGTAAAACTACATTGGAACCATGTTTTTAAAACTGAACTGGGTAAAGATGAATCAACATACATTAAATACTTTGGATATCTTTGTTAAGTGGTTGTCCATAATTTTCAGCAATGGTCAAGGACATATAGTGCCTGTGTGGATTCCTACTTTAGATTCACATACAGTTTGGTGACAGTAGCTGCTAGTGTTAGGTGCAGGACAAATTGCAGAGACTAATACAATTGTTACAGGGGAATGTGCCATTGCCCCAAAGCTTTGTATCAAAAATGTTATATGTAGACAAAAGATAAAGGTAAAGAAGAACTAAAGTGCTTGAATAATCCACATCTGCCTGAAATCTTATATTCTGTTAAGATGACTCACAGCAAGAAAACTTTGAAAATCCCAATCATTATATTAATCTAAACTAAATTATGGTTGTTAAGACTCTTTCTTCACTGCAACCATTTTGTTAGTGGTACTTAGTTGCATAGCAGTAGCAGGGTAGCAGTGGGTGGAACTAGCATATCAAAATGGATTCAATATACTGTTCATCCTGCCTGACATGCAAATACTGATATCTGGAGCTATGTAATGTAAAATTCCAGATGGGACTGGGACACTTGTAGTGTCTCTTTAAAGCAGTAATGCCCAGCCTTTTTCTGCCTGGGGGCCATATAAATTTGCGTGTCACAGGCTGCTTCAAAATTGTGACATATTTTAAAGTTACAACTGCTAAAATTTTACATTGTAAAGCCGCGACAATATTCTCATTATCTTTTCTCAAATAAAGTCTCCCCTGTACCTGTGTGCTGTCTTGTTGTGTGAGGATGGCGAGGGACTACTTGCACCTCTGCCCTCTTGTCTTTGGTGTGGAACTCAGTATAATGCGGGTATCTGCTTGCCTCCTGAAAGTCTCCTGCCACCAGAGCTCCTGGGATATGTGGTGTGGTGCGCCAGGAGCTCCAGCGGCAGGAGACTTCCAGGAGGCGGGCAGATACTCGCATTATACTGAGCTCCACACCAAAGACAAGAAGAAACGATGCGGGCTGAATAGGTATGATTCTAGGTTGTGCACCACTGCTTTTAAAGGTTTTTGTTAAAAATGTGCAAACTGTACTACTTCTAACGAGTCATAGGGCGAAATTTACTAAGGGCGAAACGATCGCCCGAAGTTAATTCCTGCCCACACGTGCGGTATTCCGATTGATTTGCGATCGTGTGATGGCAAATCGAGCGCAATTCCGATCGTGCGATCGCAAATTGATCAGAATTGCGATCGTGCGA
>WMED01003688.1:0-21783 GCA_019650415.1 Pipa parva
GACAGCTATTCCTACACGGTAGCGGTGTTGGACTGGTGTGACAGTTATTCCTACACAGTATGCCAGGGAAATGCAACTGTATATTTTTGCGACGCACTTTTTTTTTTAAAGAGGCGAATCCTATGTCAAGTGTGTCTCTGGCCTCAAATGGGACTGCAGTGTGTCATTTAATTGCAATGGATGTGGACAGCTTTATTCTGGGAATGCCCTATCCTCATTACTGTAATGTATTAGCCCAGCAAAAACGGAAATACCCTTTTTGTTCACTCAAGCCATAAATGATTACATCAAATTAAATCTCCTACCTTGTACGACGTCATCCTGTCGCTGCAGAGCTGGTCTCACAGAGCGTCCTGCTTCAGGTGGTTTAAAGTTGCGGCTTTCACAGTAAGAGCGTCCCAGGCCCCCAGCATTAGCTTGGCGCATCTGATCATAGTCACTGAGCGCTGCATTTACATCCCATTTCTTCCCTATTTAAAAATTTATAAAAAAACACACACTAAGTGGTTGGAAAACAAATTTATTAACTCTTCAACATCTAAGACATTTGACTGAAGTGAGACTACAAATTCCAGCAGTGTCTTACAGCTGGAAACTGGACTGGACCGAACTCTGACCTTAACGCAACCTTTTAGACTTATTTATAAATAATCCCATAAATCTTTAGTGTGATGTGGTTTGCCATAATTTCATTGGAGAACACAGTGATAATTCACAGTTTGCAACCAATACGATCTTTGAGTTGGCCAACCACAGGCACAGTATTAAAATTAAAAAAAATGCTAGATCTAGTTGAATGGTAGTTTGTTATCCAAGTTGCAGTCAGGTCAATGTGCTACAATTAAGAGATATTTTCATCAAAAAAATACTCAACATTGCCTTGAATTTTCCAGTTACTTTTCTTGTTCACAATACCTCATTAGGTAATAAGAATGCAATCAGCTGGCCCTGTCTTCCAGGGGGTTATTCACTAAGGTGCGAATTCGACTGTCGAATTCTAAAACAGCGGATTCCCATAGTAAATCCACGACGATTTCCCCATAATAAAATCGCGCCAATTTTTTAAAGTTAAAATTGCGACAAATTTCCCATAATAAAGTCTCGACTGCGACAATATTCTCATTATAAAGACATGACTGCGACAGTAGCAGCCTAATGCGACTGCCTTTATCTGGCGAATTCACACTTATATGCAACAAGTGAATAACCTCCTCAATCTCTGTCTACTAGGTATAGTGCAAATAACAGAATAACTGGGATGCGTGTCATACACAATCATCAGTATACGAGCTGCACTACAACTCCCAGCAAGCACTAGGTTTGTATTAGACAGTGTGGAGTTCAGGTGGTTGTACCAGCAAATACTATTAGGCTAAAGAAACAAGTGTCGCTGAAGTATTTGTGTGGGGCCCCATGAAAAGAAATCGAATTTACATTAACATTGAAAAATTTCTAGCGACTGATGGGAAAAGCAGAGCAATCACCAACACTAGCAATCTTTCCAACTTTGTAACAGGGAATGAATAATTTAAGTCACAGGTTGCACTTGAAATAAATATTTAACCAAAAGCAAACATTATTTCTGCATATATAGTGTATGTCTTAGGTTTGTATTCCTGCTTGGTGTCAGAGTTATTCATATTCTGCTGATGCCTACTTCTTGGAAAAACCTTCGCTGGGAGAGAGTTAAAGAATGTGAGAAATGTTGGAACCTGCTCTATGGTGCAAAATCAGCTTCTTTCTTTGTTTAAAGATGAACTTAAGTCTCCTAATAAATCACATTAGTTCGTTTAGCCTACATGCCAGCAACACATTAAACCCGCAGTCTTTTCCCATTCCAAGCCACCTACTTCATTATTTCTGCGAATTCGGCATACATTATTTCACAAGTACATTTCAGCTCCACCCGTTATTGAGAAAGCTGGTATCCTGGGCAATAACTTCTTACAGAGCATGCATGAGAACCATCACTGAGTGTATGATTCATTGATATTCACAGTTTAATAATAGACCATGTGATATTCCCCATCCAGTCAAACAATATGTATGATGATATGTCTGGGTATATTAGCATATTAATGAGAAGCCAATATGGCAGCCATGAGAAACTAGAAGCAGCAGTTCTGTATCGTTAGGCTGACAGGCCCTATACTTTCAGTTATGTTAAGTGCACACTAGTTCTTATTTAAAGTGCACCTGTCAGCTCAAAACACTAATACCAATTATGGTTGTACTAATCAATTAAACATTTTGCAAACATATACATATTATATTTTTTTTTTAAATGTACCTTTATACAGCATTTCTCTCTCTCATCTTCCCTGTCAGCCTGCCTTTTCTTTACCGAGTGGGTGGAGCTAAATAATGATTGACATTACAACTGCTCCAATCAGATCCCTACTAGATCATGATTTATGGGATCTGATTGGACAAGTTATAATGTCAATTATTTAGCCCTGCCCACCCAATACTCAGGGGGGGGGAGGCAGGCTGACAGCAAAGATGACAGAGAGAAACGCTGTATAAAGGTACATTTTTAAAATACATTTATATTTACAAAAACATTTATTTCATTAGTAACACCTAAATTAGTATTCGTTTTGAGGTGACAGGTACATTTTAATCAAATTCTGCGCTCAGTGATTTAAATATGAAATTTAGAAAAAGGTAAAGCTACACTAAGCATTTTACAGCAGTGTTATATTATAGGATAAGGGGTGAGATTTTACTGAAGGTTAATAATGCTTAGAAAGCATTCAGTATTCTCAATGTTGAGTATACAACAGGCATTGTTTTTCTCATGCTAGGGATATCTGAAAAGCAAGTATCACAAATAAAAACATATGTTGCACGGTTGCCCATAGCTAAACATGAGATCCTACTTCTTCTTGCCTCAAATAAACTGCTTCTAGAGATTTAAATAGACATAGGCTGTGTCGCTGTCAAGTGATATAAAAAGAGGTTATGGTAATGCTACAGGCAGTCACTGTAATAAAATAGAAACAGCATTGTTTTATAAAGCAGTGTGTTCGGTCTGTTGCTTGTTAAAAATATAAGCAGAGGGAGGGAAAGTCAGATTCCACCCATGTATTGAAATCTGCACAGACAATGCAGCATGTCTTAAATCCTGCAGAATTATGCAACTTTTACAAACAATCCCCCGGAATGCCAAAAGTCTAGAACTCATTCAAGCAGCTGCTGGAATATTACTTTCCAAATGTTAATGGTAGGTTAGCTGGGAAACTGATCTAAAAGGGGCTACACTGTACCAGCGAATCTAGGTGAGGTTAAAGCAGATGAGTTGTGTTTTCAGCAGCGGAAGTATGCATCTGTGTGTGTTGCAGGATTCCTTAAAGGGGAGCTGAAGTTACTGCATTCACCCTTTAAGCAGGGCTTACCCTGTAGTCAGAGAACTGCTCTAATTGCTGCCAATGCAGGTCATAAGGAACACCTCCTTCTTGGTAATAGTGGCCAAGTCCTCTGTTTTAGCATGAAATAGAGGATTCTGGTAGCCTAAATGTAATGGTGCATCAGTGGCCATATTGTCTCAGTTGTACAGATACGGCAGCAAAACAAGCAGGTATTTCACACTGAGCAGACTGTTTTAGGGCAAGGCTGAATAGTTCTGCAGATCTAGTAGGCCTGATTTAGACTGACAGCAGTACAAAGTTGGTTTCAATTTTCCAGAGAAATCAACACAAAATCCCAAAAAAACAGTCCCACGCTACTCATTTAGATTAAGGAAGTCAGCGCAAGGGAGAGGAAGGAGAGGGGATCTGCACTTAATTAAAAGGAAAGGAAACATTGGCTAGCGTACTGTTTATGTGGGGGGCACTTGTTTTAAATTCAGACTTCGTGACAGTAAAGTTGACTATACAAGCACATATCTGTATGTATATATAGACAGTGCGGTGGCTCAGTGGTTAGCACTGCTGCCTTCCAGTGCTGGGTACAATTCCACCCTGGGCTTCATCTGCATGGAGTTTGTAAGTTCTCCACACACTTGCGTGGATTTCCTGCAAGCACTTCAGTTTCCTCCCACAATCCATAAACATTCATCTCTGTGTGACTGAATAGGGAAATTAGATTGTAAGCTCCACAGGGCAGGTACGGAAGTAAATGAATCTCTGTAAAGCACTGCGTAATATACCAGCGTTATACAACAGAATAAATACATATCTGCTCGCCTATGTTTGTCACAGTTAGATAGGGGGTGTAATGTTCAGATAATTCAGGGTTCTGCGAGTTTAGAACAATCTTTACACCCAAACCTCCCTTCCAAGTTTTAAACTTCCATGTGATTCAGTGTGGTCTAGTCTGCTTAGGCCAGCACTAACTAACTACTATGTATGTACTATGTATATCTGATGGACCGGTTACAATATGATCAGATACAATGACACTCTTTGGGTCAAGTTGAGGATTTGAACGTGTTTATAGTGTCAAAAAAACGATGTCCTTGGCACTCCCAAAGGTAAAAGCAAAAGGCTTTATTGTGTCATAATTAAAAACAAGATCCTCTGTAGTAAAAACAATTCAGAAACAATGATATCATTGTTTTTGAATTGTTTTTACTACAGAGGATCTTGTTTTTAATTATGACACAATAAAGCCTTTTGCTTTTACCTTTGGGAGTGCCAAAGACATCGTTTTGTTGCTGCAATCTGAAAGGCCTACCTTTGAGCACACCATCTTAAGTCCACCAATTTTAAACTACAGGGATAGAGCGAGCCCATTCCCCCCAGACCTTATTGGATACAATTATAGTGTTTATAGTGTGACTATAAACATCTAAACATATACATGCATACATATAGACACTGCATTTAGCCAATTTAAAATAGTTATGGTCAATAGTCCTCAAATTCATGTGATCTGATTGGATCATCAGTTGTTCAATTTATCATAGAGAACCAGTCAGTTGTGGCGCCATGTTGGACAGTGCTTGTTACACTTAGGGAAGTTCCAGCGAGGACTCCAGTAGCCTAGCCACAGGGCTGGATGGTTGAACAGAACAACAGTGCATTTAAATTGCTACATATGTAGAAAAAAATACAAAGAATAATATCACTCAGCCGCTTGGGTAAAATGACCACAAAACACTCTTATGGAGGTATGTATAGCCAACTATAGAGATCAAAAATAAAACTAGGATATTAAAAAGAAAAAGGGGAAGATTACAGTCTGCTCAGTACCGGGGATGCCCTACATCCGGTATTAGGGACCAGGTTTGAATGAAATTTACTTCCTATTTTTCCTTACTAAAATTTATTACTATCTTGACTTTTGCGCAAAGGTCTGAATTTGCATAGATTTGCCACTTCTCCAACTCCGCTTATTCATTGAACTCTGCAATGTGGCCAACTTGTGTCCAATTCAGACAATTATGACTTACAGAGCTGTAAAAACATTACTTTGTGCGTGCGCACAAGTCATCAAGTGTCGAAGCAGCCAATTTGGCAAGGGGTTCTGGGGAACATGCAATTCCACCGTTTTTACCACTGGGGGCACTGTTTTTCGGGTTGATTTGTAATTCCATTACAGCCTATCAAAGGTAAGCACTGTAAAAATGGCACTTGGGATAACAGAAGTGATAATAGATCTATCGCATCATCAAGAACTTCAAGGAGAGAGGTTCCATTGCTGCCAAAAAGGCTCCAGGGCGCCCAAGATAGACCAGCAAGCGCCAGGACCATCTCTTAAAAAGTGTTTCAGCTGCGGGATCGGGCTACCAGCAGTGTAGAGCTTGCTCAGGAATGGCAGCAGGCAGGTGTGAGTGCATCTGCACGCACTGTGAGGCAGAGAGAGACTCTTGGAGCAAGGCCTGGTCAAGAAGTGCAGCAAAGAAGCCACTTCTCTCCAGTAAAAACATCAGGGACAGACTGATATTCTGCAAAAGGTACAAGGAGTGGTCTGCTGAGGACTGGGATAAAGTCATTTACTCTGATGAATCCCCTTTCCGATGGTTTGGGACATCTGGAAAACAGCTTGTTTGGAGAAGACGAGGTGAGCGCTACCACCAGTCTTGTCTCATGCCAACGGTAATGCATTCTGAAACCATTCATGTGTGGGGTTGCTTCTCAGCCAAGGGAATCGGCTCTCTCACAGTCTTGCCTAAAAACACAGCCATGAATAAAGAATTGTACCAGAATGTACTTCGAGAGCAACTTCTCACAACCGTCCAAGAGCAGTTTGGTGATCAACAATGCCTTTTCCAGCATAATGGAGCACCTTCCCATAAAGCAAAGGTGATAAATAAATGGCTCAGGGAACAAAACAGAGATTTTGTGTCCATGGCCTTGAAACTCCCCAGATCTTAATCCCATTGAGAACTTGTGGTCAGTCATCAAGAGACGGGTGTACAAACAAAAACCGACAAATTCTGACAAAATGCAAGCATTGATTGTGCAAGAATGGACTGTTATCAGTCAGGATTTTGTCCAGAAGTTGATTGAGAGCATGCCAGGGAGAATTGCGGAGGTCCTGAATTAGAAGGGTCAACACTGCAAATATTGACTTGCTGCATTAACTCATTCTGTCAATAAAAGGTTTTGTTACTCATAATATGATTGCAATTGTATTTCTGTATGTGATAAAAACATCTGACAAACACACATAAGAACCAGAGGGCAGCAGATCATGTGAAAATATGATATTTGTGTCATTCTCAAAACTTTTGGCCATGACTGTAGAACCTAAATTAGTATTAGTTTTGAGGTGACAGGTGCAGTTTAACAACAATGGTTCTTTAAGAAAACAGAACTCAAAAGCTATGAAGACTGTAGACCTAGTAACTTACAGACACTATATTAGTAATAACTGGAGACAAAAACTTCCATGACGTTTATAAAAGAAATGGATGCCATTTACTGGGAACCCTCTGGGAGTTTCTAGACATTTTTAAGTAACACTTTTATATGTACTTTTTCCTAATAATACAATAATCCCATTATGGGTAAATGTGCTAGGCATACCTGGGTTTCGATTGGCTGTAGACAATAACAGAGTACAGTCTAATCTCTAATGTATTAGTGAATGAAGCTCTGCATCTAAAAGCGGTGAACTTTGACATAACTCTGGAAATAATAATTGAGATTATTATTATTAATAATTCTCAATTATTACTTCTGCTAAGACGTCCGATTTTTGTTCCTGAGCACCCGCACGCAGTTTTTCTACAGCGGAGAAAGGAAAACCAGATTTTGTGTATGTTGGAACAAACTTTCCCCTCTGTGTTACCGTCTGGAAAACTGAGTCTAAGGTCTAGTAACGGTAATTAAACACCGGTTATTCTGCCTTCCTCCCTTATATCAGTCAATTGTCTTCCACATTTTTTGAAGACAATCACAACTTATCCGCTTGCCTGTCTTAAAGGGCATGTTATCAACCCCCATTTTTATATCATCCTATTTCATATTTGACACATTTATAAACATCATTATTCTAGTTTACAATGATCCATTATTTTTTATTTTCATAAATTTAAAAGCATTACACAAATACACACTTTTAAATCTACCTAGCTTTAAAAAAAAAAAAAAAAAAAAAAAAAAAAAGGTATTTCAAGAGTATTTAACGGTACTGATAGACTAAATTCAAATGGCATCATTTTCAGACTGCCATCTTCTAACTAAACACAACTCAAGTTGTGGGGTACCAAGGGATCAACAATAAAAGTTCTGTTTGTAATAAATTATGTCCAGACCAAAAATAATCAACTTGAGGCTCATGGGACCCAGAAGGACCTAGAATTGATGGACCTAGCCTGAGCAAAAACAGCATGCTTAATTAGCAAGTTCATCTATTGCAACATTTTTATAAGATAAGATCTCTGAAATGTTAATCTATTAGATAATTGGTCCCTATTTTAGTGCTAGGATTGCACTAGCGTATTTATGATGTGCACTTAAAAAAACAAAAGCAGCATGAATCCCTATGGAACTAACCTGTTCTGACCATGCTAGCGCAAAACGTGATGCCACAAACACTTGACGTCGCATTTTTGCCAGAGTATGTATGCTACGCGAAGAATGCGGCCAGATAGAAGGAACCGCGAACGCCAAGGAAGTGTTCACACTGTATAGGGCAAGTACAATAGAAAAGTGTGCCTAGAATATATGCCGGACTGAAATACGCGGGGTATTTTCTTGACGCACCTTTCCACTTTTGAATATTATCCAAACAATAAACTTAGAAACAACAGTCTGTAAACAGAAACATGTCTAATAACGGAGGTGAACTACATCATTTCATTATTTGAGCTGGTCCGTCAAACCAGTTACAGCATAAAACTATCACAGATCAGAACAAACCACAAGTCTCCTTTTATACACTGTGAACAATCTAAGTGATAACAACCAGACCAAAGTCTGTATGGTAAAACAGGCAGGGCAACCAAGTTAAACAACCAGTAACTTAAATATATTAAAAAGATATATATACATACAGTGATACCTCGGTTCTCGAACGCCTTGACTTTCGACCAAATCGGTATTCAACCAGGAAATTTGAGAAAATTTTGTCTTGGAATCCAAACAAATATTTGGAACTCGAACAGCCATATGGCATTTTCAGCATCAATACAAGTCAATCTGTTTTGGCTCTCAACCGCACTTTCAGAACGAATTATGTTCGAGAATCGAGGTATCACTGTATTATAACATTTCCATTTCCATAGCCTACAGCTAATTAAATACAATCTTGGTAAAATATATATATATATATATATACTTTCTTTGAAGTTGACAATGTATTTTATTGGTATCTAACCATTTATATCTTTACTGATAGCAGTCATGTTGCATGTGTTTTGTTAAGCAGGCCTCATCTATCCCTATTGTTCTTCTATGGTGCTTTTAGATAATTAAGGGGAGGAACCACAAAAATAAATAAATAATCAAGTTTTAAAGCTCAACGTAATCCTTTTAGAGAAACCATTTAGAATTTTGAGAAGTACAAATTAAATACAAAGTCGCTATTAATGCATTTAGAGTCATTTTCATTGTAAGATTTCTATCTCACGGCTTTCAGGCACCCTCTCATATTGGAAAATGTTCTAAAAATGACACATTTGTAATTATAGCCGTTTCCTAGGATAAAAGTATTGAAATAAGCTACTGACTTTTGTTTTCTTATATCCACCTCAGAATCATTGGTACAATTCATCACAAAGAATGAATCATGCCAACAGTGATTCACAGTGAACAGTGACGGAGTCTGGAACTGGACATCCATGGTAACCCCGACCCCAGGTTAAAATGTAGCTCCTCTAAGGCCAATCTAATTCATCTGTTTGAGCCAACACTGTTATTAAAAGGGAAACCTGAAATAATTTGACTTTATTATTTACCACAATCAAGTATTTTTCAAATTTTCTGGAATCTTGTTTTCCAGATATCGTCTCCTAAATTCACAAGCTGCTTCCTTGGTTCAGTGGACCAAGTCTGCTTAGTACAATCCCTGCTGCCTCTCTTTCCAAATCCCAATTAGCCCCTTTTTAAAGAAAAAGAAAATATTTCATTTTCTGTTACTACCACTGTAACAATTAAAAAAAAAAAGTTACTAAAATTGTGCCCTGGGCGAAGGTTTCGTCAGAAGCGGGGAAAGAAAAGAACAATCATATAGGAGATTGAAAACGATATGTATGTATAATTTTATTTATATAGCGCCAAAAACATATGCAGTGCTGTACAGTTCAGTAATAACAATATAATACAGACATGGGGAATTGCATTAAACAATACAGTAGAAGATCACAAGGATACATCACTTTAAGTGCGAAGTGAGGTGCGGATTATTCGCCTCACTTTGCACTGACTGATATGCGCTCGCAAATGTTCTGCACGCGGCCATCAGCGAGTGCTTTAAAGGGATTCCAGTCTCGGCGAGGCAACTCTTTTGGTCTTGCTGAGACTGGAATCCCTTTAAAGTGCTCGCTGATGTCCGTGTGCAGGACATTAGCAAGCGCATAGCAGTCAGTGCGAAGTGAGGCGAAGGATCTGCACCTCACTTCGCACTTTGGTGAATTCCCCTCTAAGTGTTATGTTGAGGATGACACAAGAGGTTGGAGGTCCCTGCCCTGTAGAGCTTACAATCTAAATGTGTAAATATGTAAGAACTGTACATTGGAATAATGTCTGTACTGGGGGGAAAAAATCCAAAAATGTATAAAGGCCCTCCGTCAATTAAAGAAAAATATAAATATTATATAAATTATATTTAGTCCTCTTGGCTGGATCTTAACCAAAAATAGGGGTCTTTTGTCTATCTTTCTGTAATGTGCTAATAAAGCTATCTGTATTTTAAACTTTTTTTTTTACCTTGATAAAGTGCATCTCTATCAGTGCACTCTTGGTCAGTCCATTCATTTTACCCCATGTTTTGGCTGTGTATCATAGCAAACAATGAAAGGAATGTTTTGTGACAGAATACAAGATTTGCTTTACTTGTCTGTTGCAGGTTCACTGGGCAAGGTGAAATCCAGTACAAGACAAAAGGGATTTTCTCTCTTTTAAAAGTAGCACATGGAGAACAAAACAAATGGCAACACAATCAAAACCAATAGGAACGGGAGTCTGAAAATGCACTCAGAGACATGTTATTGGCAGAAGCGGAGAAAAAAAATACAGTATAATCCAGCAACAGATGGCAGCTCCACTACAATATGTAACCAAAACACGATCAGACTAAACTAGTAAATGAGAGAGTTTATTATTTTAAGGAGTTTTAACATCAGACAGCCAAGGTTAACGGCAGACCATTTGTGAATCGTATTTAGGTATATCTTAAATGAATTATGCTAAATGTATGCAAGTTGTCTTATTACATTGTCTTAGGAACAAAACAAAATGAGAATAAAGCAAAAAATTCTCCGGATATTTTCATAGGAACGGAATAATAAAATGGAACACGACTTTGTTTTTCAGAAGGCAGATACAGGAGGTTAGTATACTTTTATAAGGGGACAACTAGTCGTTAGACTGAGACCACATATACTGTAGATCGAACAATAGCAAAGAAAAAGAAAAATCTCCATCTGCATCCAAATGCAAATAAATTGCACTCGGGAGGAAGTAATCCTAGTTTAAATGCAAACAATAGACTTGGCAGACGGTTACAATGATCACAACCAGCGACTTAATAAAATAAAAAAACATTTAATATTCAAAATAAGCAGAAAGCTCCAAACTTTGTCACCAACTCCAAAAGACAACTGTTACTGCAAAGAACATGCAACAACTTCACTAACATTTTACTTTACAGACACAATGTGGTTTACAGGAGAGAATAAAAAGAATAATACCAAGAATTATGTTATACGTTCTGTGTGAATGACTAAGTAAAACAATAGTCCTGTCTCCAGCAAGGCCTAAATGATAGAGGACTATCCTATAGGGAGTACTAAAACGCTCACTAGTCTAGGGGGATTCTTACTGACAACTGTCTTTTCTGCAGTGCAGACTCCCTGCTTTACGTTACAAACAATCCTATTTAATCAGTTCCA
Organism: Pipa parva; assembly: GCA_019650415.1. Classification (NCBI taxonomy): domain Eukaryota; kingdom Metazoa; phylum Chordata; class Amphibia; order Anura; family Pipidae; genus Pipa; species Pipa parva. Next base: position 11,504 of record WMED01003688.1, read on the forward strand.
GGTTCACAATCCTCCTCTTCATCCATCACAGATGTGAACAAGCGCTGATGCAGTATTAGGTCAGAATTCTGCTCCTGCGCTTGTTTATATCGACGATGAAGAAAAGAAGGTGGAATTGAAGGGGATACTTAGAATTTAAAGCGCATTCTAAAACTTTTCACCCAGACAGCATTCCCATTTGGAAGAATAATGGCTTCTACTTGCATTAACATAAAGGGCAAGTAAAGGGAAAAACCATGTATACATGGCAATAAAAGAAAAATAAAAGTTCTGGGGTTTTTTGTTTTTTTTCCGGACGCATTCGTTTTACCTTCTAGAAGATCTCTAGCCAATCCGGGCTCCACCCCAGTCGAGCGGACAAATTCTGACAGGACGGTGTCCATTTCCAGGGGACCATGTGATCATGAATTGTCTTTCCAGCAGTTGGTAACAGGTGAGACATAGATCAAAGTTTAACCTTCAATGTAAAACTGAGAGTACAGAAAGCTTGTTTTATGTCTTATTGAGGAGTCACCTATGCACGCTCGGTGCCCCCATACGTCCCCCCTGATCGGACCTGCTAAAACGCAAACTTTGGCTGGTTTTCACTGGCAGCGGAAGTTTACTAAAAATGACACAATCACATGGGGATGAACAGAAGAAATAAACAAGCCTCACTTGCTATCTTGCTCACAACTGCCTCAGTGAAGAAAGGCTCATGTTTCCTTTTGTTAATTTTTCACAAAAGCAGTCCCCTAAGCTCCGCCTGGCATTTCTGGAGCAGAAAATAACATTGTTCAGACTCCTACAGGTACAGCCCCTGCTCCTCGTGAACACGCCTACAACCTGTTTCCCCCAATTCTTTAACCCTTTCCTCTTAGCAGGCAGCCCGGCAAGAAATCCTGCCACTGGAACCAACAAAACTATCTGAACACAAATCGCAGAGATAAAAGACAGAAAAAATAAAAATAAAAAAAAAGAACTACAACAAGGTTTGGCTTTATGGTTGGAACCAAAGGCTCAGGGACATGGGAACGGTGAATTCCAGGCGGCCCACGGCCTGTGAATGACACCGTTTTACTGAAGTCCCATGATCCACTGCCAAGTATTTAATTTGCAGAAGGGGTACAGGAGCAGTCACAGGGAAGAGAAGGCAGTTAAAGAGATGTGAATCTAGCAAAGATGATGCATCAGAACACTTTACACGTGTTTTGGATTTGTCTTTTAAACAGAAAAGTGGGGGTGCTTTAAATTATAAATGGTTCATTCTGATGTCAGTCAGTTAAATGTATGTATTATGTATATTTATTGTATAATTATTTATTGCATTATTATATTTGTATATCTACATTGAACTTTCTAATTTCTGTATTATGGTCGCATCTCAATCTCACTTGATATACATTGTATTCTAGTGACAATAAACATATATACAGTATATATATATATATATATATATATATATATATGATATATCTTTATATTGCAGGAAGTCCTACGCAGATTCCGCTACTGTTTATTACAGCTATATAAAATGTGCCAATAGAATAATTTTACTACACATATATATCTCCAGACACATGAGTCAACAACTGAGCTATGGGGCCTATTTTACAAACAGCAATGTAATGGTAATTTACAGTTACCGGAGAGGTACAGCTAATGTTATGGTACTTAGTCATGGTTTCCATCGCCGTACTTAGCGCTTCCATTTTCATTACCCATTTCCTATTCTGTAACTGAGCAGCCATTGGTGAAGAAATAAGTAAGATGATAAACATATAACGGCACAAACTACTCTGCCACCATTTTACAACAGTGCCCAACTTGCAGATCAAACAATTGCTGCAAGTTGTATTTGTTCCGCCAAAGTCCACAAAAAAGTCTGATGCAGTAGCGGACAGACTAGATTCACCTATGTTCCCAATACGAGTATGACTAAATCGTTAATTGGCACAGCTGCTCATTCTGTCTAAAGAGACCAAAGTCTGCAGGCCAATCTGCATGTGTGTGAACATATCATGCAACCTTTAGATTTAAACCTGCAACTCTGACCATTTGTCACTAAAGAGACAGCTTGCTTGCAATTGATTGGACAACACACTGTCAACTTTTCAAACGACTACAAATATCACACCAATCAGGATAGTTAGTTTAAAAAAAACCAAAAACGGAATCTGTGTTAGGCCGTTATCAATGGATTCTTTTTAAAATGAGTTCTCCACATCTGTGGTTAATAATTATTTCATGCATATGAATTATTTGCTGACAGCATATGAACTATTGGGTGATGGTATTCCGCATATCCCTGCGTCACACACTTGGGCCTAAGCTACACAGGATATTTTTAGTTGCTCTGTTTCACTACTACAACTGCTAACAATCGATCACCTAAACTAGAACAAATGCACTCCTAGGTAACTAGTTACATTACTAGCAGATAATTACGCAGTTGTGCTTATTATACCCAGCAGTATATCAGAGTCAATTCAATTGCTTGGTAATGTAACTGAACTATTTTTTGCTCTGGCTATCATCATAATGAGAAAAGCAAGCTTGATTTGACCGTGTGGGAACATAAAGAAATGCTTATAATTATTCCAAACTGATTTCGATGGCTCTTAAAATAAGAAACCTAATTGTACTACCTTTTTTATTGTGCTACTAAAAATAACTGATATAAGGTTAGGCTTGGCTGGACTAACAAATAGCGGGGAACAGCTCCTAGTGTGAACAAACCCTTAGGGTCAATGTACACTAAGATGACTTACAGGAAGTCAATGTAATGCTAATAATATAATACATACAGTAATATGAATCACAGGAATATATAGGCAAGCAGACGTGCAGCAATGCAGAGCACCTTTTTCTCTATGGTATTATGCGCACTCAGGGCGAAATGTACTAAAGTTGAAAATGACTGTTGTCCGTTTTTCGGACTTTTTGACTTAAGTAAATTTGGCCTCTCAGACTCTTATGCTTGAAGCTAATGTTACTGGTTCTGTTTTAACTGTATCTGTGTATTGCTCCATAGGAGAAAAAAAAACAACATGATGCACCACAAATGCATATGGACAACTCCTCTGGTGTGGACTCCCTATAGGGGCCATGGTGGTCTCCACAGCTGCAGCAACTGTTCAGGAGAGGGTAACAATGCAAGGGAAGGATTGTACATTACCACCACAGATAATGTCATTATCCCTTGCCAGGATATTCAAGGAGACTCTATGAAAGTCAGGAAGTAATTGGTTTAATCAGAAAAGATAATTACTCATGTGCTTTGGATTCAAGCCAAATTATTGGAACTCCGTAATGAACCCCCCCAATGATAGTCATAAATATCTGCACCTGAAACAACCTGTCCATCTAAGGGTGGGTATTAGTGGGTTGCAGCAGCAGCGAATAAAACATTTGGGTCCCCAAGGTCATTGGTGTAACAGAAAATGAAGGCCCCCCCTGCACAGATGCAGCAGAGACCAAGACGATTACTGAAGTTCCACCCCTGTAGTCAACTGCCCCATGCACTAGCGACTAGATCATATAGAAGTTGACTGACCAAAAGAAAAAAAGTCTCCCAGGACAATTAATATCTGTTCAACACAAAACTGCTATTATGTGATTAATAAAATCTTATTGTTAAATCATTTTAGGGCCCATTTCAAAACGGCGAGTGAGCACACAAACTGATCGCATGGTGTAAATGTGTGACTACAACTGCCTAAGAACATGAGAGCAACTGGACCTACTGAGCAGGTCCAATGGAGCTGTAGATGTGAAATAGACCTAAAAGACTCTTGTTGTAAAACACATGTGCTATTTTAATTGCAATGTCTTTCTATTTGCTTTTAAAATCATAATTGTTAAACTCTAATAGGGAGACAGTTACAAAGGTGGAAAAGGTTTTCGACCTCTTAATGATGGGGGCAAAATAAAAGCTTTTATTCCCATGTCGATAATCACTTTTTGATGCTTTTTTATAAATCCCCCCTTAGTCTCCTTTTGCTACTGTTCCCAGCATCCTCCCTAAGCCACTGTATGCCATCATTTAAAATTCCTGCTCCAGCTATCCTCGTCTCCTAACCTCTCTTTGGTTATCTCATCTTGCCATTGCATTCCAAAAATATTTAACCGCTAGAACATCAGCCTAACAACTAAGCAGCTGAAATCTGTAGTAGTCTCTAAATTTTCTTCCTGAAGATCTATAAATAGCATCTAAATGAAAATATATATATATATATATATATATATATATATATATATACACATATACATATATACACACACACACACACACACATACATATATACACACACACACACACACACACACACACACACACACACATATATACATACACACACACAGGAACTTGTTAAGTCAGTAAGTCAGGTTAAATTAGGGGGGAAAAAGTGATTCATGGTCAGAAAGCTCAGATTTAGACTTAAACAAGTTCTCAGTAGATTGCTAAAGGGTTCATTGGAGAGGCCACTAAGGAATGATTATTATATGTTTTCTACTAAGAGCCTAGTTTACGTATTAATGACACAAAAAACCCATAAAAAAAGCACAAGACAGCACAATAGTGCTTTACCAAATAAATGTGTGATTTAGAAAAGATGCAAAACCACCAGTAAGGCAGATATAAACTGTGATTCAATCAGTTGAATAAATATCTGCCTTATTGGTGGTTTTGCATCTTTTCTTCATCACACATTTATTTGGTAAAGCACTTTTGTGCTTTTTTATGGGTTTTTTGTGTCATTATTTCACTCGATGAGGATTGTGAATTCCTTCTCATTACAAGAAAAAAGTTGCACAGAACTGGACTCGGTTTGGATTTTAGTTGATTTTCACTATTTACTTTTTATTAAGCGCTGCCCCTTGTCATCATTTTTGATTGATTCTGATTAGTTTACAAATTAACATCCATAGCAAACTGGTGTACTAATTGATTCTTTGAACAGAACAAAAGAACTGCGATTTGCGTTTTTAAACAAAGCAAAAACAAAATATTCTTTACTCTAAATAAATAGTAGAATGTAGAGTAATAACAACCTTGAGCTTCAAAACAAAAGAACATACACCCCCAATCTGGGCCACAAAGAGGACACATCAGTCAGCCACAAAACTGGATCAAGCCACAAGACAAAGATGACACAAAGATGACAAACTGGTCCATGCTTTTGTTTCCTCAAGACTGGATTACTGCAATAGCCTTTTTATTGGGATTTCTAGCAAGGACATCCAGGCATTACAATATGTCCAAAATAGTGCTGCTAGAATCTTATTGAGGGTTAGAAAACACGAACACATCACCCCTATTCTGAAATCTCTGCATTGGCTCCCTGTCTCATCCCGGATTGACTACAAAATTCTTCTGTTAACTTATAAGTGCCTTACTGGTCAAGCTCCACTATACTTACAGGAACTTATAACCCCCCAAACATCAGTCCGTACCCTCAGATCAACAGGTAGTATGCTCCTTCAGGTGCCCCCCACCAGACTTAGAACCATGGGGGACCGAGCTTTCTGTTCAGCGGCTCCACGTCTTTGGAACTGTCTCCCAGTTCAGCTCAGATCAGCACAGAGCATAGATATTTTTAAAGCTCAACTTAAAACTTTTCTTTTTAGAAGAGCATATTATTGCTGAAATATTTAAATTTTTAGTTTGTTTTACTGTTTTTGATGATTATTTTCCTGTAGCACTTTGAGGTTTTTGTTAAAATGAAAAGTGCATTATAAATAAAATTTATTATTATTATTACTACATCAGATAGCCACAAGACACCTCTATAAACGCTTAGATCAAAGACCCCACAACTACAATGGCCATTTTCAGCCAGGCTTCAACACACCTCATAATGTAACTGTCTCAGCAAACCTTGTACAATCTTTATTTGAAGTGTTAAATCATATCTGGACTCCCTAAACCCTTCTGGATAAAGAAAAATAGCTGCTGCCTTGCAGCGCTGGGTCCTGGTTTCAATTCCACCCTGGACTTCATCTACATGGAGTCTCCCCACAACCTGTGTAGTCTTCCTCCGGGCAATCCGGTTTCCTCCCACAATCCATTAACATACATCTGTGTGTGACTGAATAGGGAAACTAGATTGTAAGCTTCATGGGCCCAAAGTGAATCAAGAATTTCTGTAAAGCACTGTGTAATATTTCAGTGTTATATAAATGAATAAATACAAAAATACATATTTTCATCAAGCCTACAAATGAAGCACCCAGTCAAACTGATTTTTGTCTTTCAGTTAAAGTAAGAAAATTGTTATTATCGGCATTGTTCCTCAGATCTTTTGGAAGGAGACAAAGAAAATAAAATACTACAGCCTACACCCAATATTGCTGGCATGTAAAACTGTTCAGAAAACTCCCTCATACAGAAGAATGCAAGCGCCTTTTAACCAGAAGTATGAAATGTTGCTGGCAGCAAGACAGAAGCGATAAAATGAATGTGTAGAGAGACTGCACACTTAATGTGTGTATTTTACAACTTGTGTTTGTAAAGGGGTCAGCGCTGGGCCCACACAACAATACACAAGAAGTGTCTTGTCCAAGGCTGTGACTTTACAGAGCACATGACTGCTATTATCCTGGGAACAGGGCTGCATTTAAGTAATCAGCAAACAGATTTCTGTGCAAGGGTGTGATCTGCTGTCAGAAAATTTTCTTTTGTCACGAGGTGCAAGGAGATGTGGGGGGGGGGGGATTTCGAGAAGAGAAAGCCCCAGCCATGTAGATGTAAATCAATCAGATGGGAATCAATGCAAGATTTAACCTTTCAAGAGACCTTCTCTTTGTTTTCTGATCTCCTGTTGGTCATGAATGTTATTTATTCCTTTTTTCCTTTTGTATAAAAGCACAATTGAGAAACTCAAAGGTTCTCCCAGCTGTATTGAGACTTGCATCATTTTCAGAAAGCTGTTATCTGCTACACAGCGATTTTGTGATCCACCTACCGCGTTGCACTCATGCCACGATCTCTACAGATGCCCAACATAATAAGTAACCAGCGTGAAAGTAAAGCTGATCCACACTGGCTTTTGGTGAAATTATCAAAGAAACACATAGGGGGAAAATGTATATAATGGCATTGAAAAATCAAATGACAAGCGCTGCAATCCTCTGCTTCCTGTTCCTGTGTGTTTCAGGGAATTGGGGTTTGCTGGGAGCCCTGTCAGGCCTGCTCCCTTCTACAAAAGTTTTCTGGATATGCTAAGTTTGTATGCTCTTCAGTATTTTAAAAGCCCATCTTCAAATCTAGACACATATTTGCTGCCAACCATCTCACCATTAAAGCAATGAAAACTGATGAGGTAGGACCATTATAATGTATGATGTGGGTTAACAAGGGAAGGCCCTGCTATTGGAACGAGTATTCGTTATACATGTAGCCCTAGCTGAGTTGAGTTCAAAGTCAAAACAACTGGCCTGAAAGAGGGATAAGAATGAACGCTATATTATGAAACTGAATTTTAGGAAGCAATTAGCATTTTTCAGATTTGAGAATCCCTTTAAGAGGCGTACACCGCAATCAACATCTTTCCAACCTGGCTGTCCAACAAGGGTGGACCAAACTGAATACCAATCCTTTGCCAAACTAAGTAAAACACTTGTCACTGTGTCTATAAGTTGTTCGTATTGTGACAAAATGCACAGATACACCTGTACTAGTTTTGTCTCTGGTGTTTTAACACTGTTGACATTCACAAGTTTCCCACATGTAGTAAAATCCAATGAAATGCTAAACGTAGCCTTGTCCTACAACTTTCAGCGGGTCTTTAAGAAAGAAAAGATGATTCACTTGTGCTTCCTATGTGACTTAAAGTGTAAGTAAAGTTATTGACCAAACTATACACAATATATATATATATATATATATATATATATATAGTAGAAACAAACTGAAACATTGAAAGATAAAAACGATTTTGTGTTTTTCAGTCCTCACCTCTTAATCCAGCAGCCTTTCTCCCCTGTATTTCTGTGTACTTGCATTTCCTGGTTAGTGCTGAGAAGCCCCGCCCCCTAATGAGGTCACACAATGACTCATTTTGCTAGTGCATGCTTAGTAATCTGATACTTTTTTCTCACTGCTACAATGCTGCAGCTTTGAATTCCGACTAGGTTACAGTTTTTAAGACAGAGAATGTGAGAGGGGTGGGGGTGTGACCTCATATTCTGCAGGAAGGAGGAATATTTTACAGAGGGATAACAAGTGCTGTAGAGTGAAAAGGAGAGAGAGGATTTTACTAATTGTTTTTCACTTTACAATACTTTAATGGGGCAATCTTTATAAATAGTGTTTACTTGCACTTTAATCCACATTCTACATAAGATTTTTACAGATGATTTTTTAACGCATACAATGACTAATCACTTTAAGCCAATCATAACCAAGTTGTGATTGGCTAGTGGAGTTTTGATCTAACCCAGCATAGTCTTTTATAAATGAGCCACCCTCTATATCTCCAATCATCCTGCATATGCAGATTTCACATGCTACAAAACAGCTAAATATAACATAAAACTGCAACTCCCTACATAATGCATTATCCCCAATCTGTAAAAAACAGTAAAGGAAATTGAAAAATTGGCAAAAATTTGGCAAGCAGCTGAATTCATAAAATAGTTGTGTGTGTGTGTGTATATATATATATATATATATATATATATATAAATGAGTGTTGCAATACTTTGTGATACTTTTTTTTATTAGTCTAACAGTCAGTTTAAATAGACACGTTTCAAGAGGTCTGTCCTCCCTTTCTCAAGTCTCAAGCAATACTGAATATATATATATATATATATATATATTCTACAAATGAGAAAGAATCCTGAAAAAGAATGCCCAAGGAGAAACATATGTGATTAACAAGCTGGGGTCTCCTATCTTTTTACCATTAAATGAAGGATACATATGATAACAGCACTTCTGTGTGTTTTCTTGGAGTCATTGCTTTGGCAGAAGAGTGAACAATATTCACACCCACAGGGACAATAAATAGACAGGGGCGCTTTTCTCTTCTGCACATAAGCCTTGGAACAGGACAACCGCTTTGCCATTTCAAGCATTACGACTGCTATAATTCACATGATTAAATGCAATTAATATGTGTGCACGATATTTCTGTTCTCCTAGGAACTTTCAGCATACTGTATCTAGTACCATTCCAAGCTGGTTTTACAATTGTTCTCTGGGTTTTTTTTTTGTTGTTTGATTTTTTTTAAACAGAATTTATTAATGGCTTTTCCACTCAAGGTTATTAGATAAGGGGAATGTGGCAACTGGAAATCCTTCTAAAATGTAGACAGAGACAATGAAAAACAAAGCCAAATTGTTAACTCTTCAAATTAGAAGTTAAAAATTAATTTTAAGGGAAACACCAACTTTAAACAAAAGAAAAACCAGTCTTGGGAAAAATAATGAATTAATAATGTTTATTTATCCTGCTAGCATAGAGAAATATTACATCCTATTCAGGTGCATGCTTTATTTCTTCTTGGAAACCACAGAGTTCCTGTTCTACAAAGAAGTGTAACCATCAAGCACTGTCGCTGGGTCACTGAATGACTCAGGACTACTAATTCACTGGTATTAAGTGCTTATTAGCAGCATTTGTCTCAACACATCCACAGGCAAAAGTGTTAGATTTTTGTAGGCTACCCTACCTTATTCTGTACCAAGAACACAGAAACTCCAATGAACTGCAGTAAATCAGCCTTTACTCAGCCTGTCCTGTCCTCCATGCTAATTCACAGAGTTCCCGAAAAAACACATTCTGGGGATTAGTTAGTAAAGGGTGAACAGTCGTGTAAAGGCCTGAATCCATGTCTTTTCGCAACTTCTCCAACTCCGCTTATTTAACACACTCTGGAATGTGATAAATTCGCTACTTTATTTAGACGCTTACAACAGCATCAGAGTTACAGAGCTCTTTGCATCACTTTTGTGCGCGTGCACAGATAAATAGAATATTCAGCAGGCGGCCTGTTGAAGGAGTGAAGGTGTAGTGCCCTGAATTCACCTGTTTGACTTCATCACATCAGAGTGGTGAATTAGGGGGTTGATGGCAGGACTCCAGTGTTGGGTAAGAAGACTATTTATTCAAAAGTGACAATAAAACCTGTGACCAAGTGACAACATGAACTAGGGACAAGGTGACATAGAAAGGAATGTATTATTTACTTAACACACTTAATGGGCACTGTGAGGATGAACTTGGGACAATGAGGCATAGAAAGGGATGTAATATTCACTTATATACAGTTAGTGGCACATTGTGAGGAT
>WMED01003689.1:0-21783 GCA_019650415.1 Pipa parva
GTAGACTTTGTAAAAATTAACATTTGTGTCATTCTCAAAACTTTTGGCCATGCCTGTACAATATGCCTATTTTTATTAATTTTGCTACAATATGTCACTAATACTATTCACCTCGCAAATGACTTTGTTAAAATATGGACAAAGTGTTGTGTAGTATGCGGACATCAGCGAACGCTTTAAAGGGATTCCAGTCTTGGCGAGGCAACTCGAGTGGTATCCCTTCGCACTATGCTGAATTACCCCTTAGGAAGAGGGAAGCTGGAGAATTGGGGGAGGTAAGAGACCAAGGTGGGTCATTTTAAGTCGTTGGTCTGGATGAGGCAATAGAGTTGTGCACTGTGTTAGCCCTAGATTTAAGCAAAGACAAGAGTATAGGCTAATGAAATGGATGGTAAATGCAAGCTTTCGAGGCTCCTAAGACCTCTTCATCAGGCAATAATATGGAACTGAGATTCCCCAGTTACAGACTAAGGAAGAGACATTTTACATTTCAAAAGCAACTGACTGTCTCTAATGGCCCCACACTTCATACCTATGGACTAATGGCACAATTAACCCTCTACCACAGTTTATCCTGTACTGCAATTTGATGTATTGTTTAACTACATTGCTGTAGTTCACATTTTTACAACTGGTCGACACTCCAAATGGGTGTCGAACAGATAACATCTGTACAAGTTTGTGACTTTGTAGTTTTGCGATGTTGTTTCACTGATAATATCTCACTATATACCATTAGGCTTTGTTGTTGGATTGATTGGAATTTATTGCTTTGTTGCAGTGTGTGATTTTTTTGTTATGTCAAATTGATAACATTTTGCTATGGTTTACCAGTTTCTGTATAAAATTTTCATTCTCAGTTTCATATTATTGCCTGATGAAGAGGCCTTAGGAGCCTCGAAAGCTTGCATTTACCATCTATTTCGTTAGCCAATAAAAGGTATCACTTGTACTCTCTTGTCTTTGCTCTAGATGATAATCAGAAAAAATATATAGTTGCCTATTTGAAGTAGACAGATTGTAATGTGATAAACCTATACACTGCTTTGTAATAACATCCAAAATGAATGAACCATCCATTTTATAACCATTTTCATTCAGTATACTGAGTTATGGTATAAACCTAGAATGTGTTTCAAGATAAGATCCTTGAAAAAATTCAGAATTACATTTATGGTGTGAAAGCTTGACCTCCAGTAAATATTTCTCAGACTGAAACTCAACCTATGTGAACATTTCATTTTCCTGATAACCATTTTTCATTGATAACATTTTAGGTAAAACAAAATCAGGATGAGCAGCTGCTATACTGAACATCTGCACAATATATACTGTATGTAGGCATTTTAATCCCTGCTGCATCTTCTATGGTAGATTAAATATATTTGAAGAAAAGCTGTCACCTTAGGTGTAAGCATTTCTGTATCAGTCATCTTATAGAGTTCATGCTCAAAGAAAAATATGGCACCCTACCACATGTACCAGCTGGTAGTTGATTTAAATATTGACGCCTCTAACAACAATGAAATGGAGAGGAGAGCTAAATAATAAGAGGAATTACTCACCAGCAAGAAGTGCTAGCATGAAAAAAATAGATTGTTTTTCTGCTCTTATATCATGTGGGGATAGCCAGAGCGACCATTTCTGTTAAGTCAAATAAGTCAGTCACCTAAGGCCTCCAAGTTGAAAAGACCCCAGGGTTGATACTTTTACCTCTTTGTTTACTTAATACTCACTAGTGAGTACGTTACCATCTGTAGTCCTCTTTTTACATTATGTTTTGTAAGAGCAATAACTTGTACTTTATGAAGGGATGCCCTGAATTGTTACTTTCATCTTAGACCACCCATTTTGTTGCCCTGGTCAAGGCTTTATTTCTTCTTTTTACAGAAAAAATTAAAACAAATAAAAGACATTCAGTGGAATTCATCAAGAGGGGCCGTGGTTTACTGAATTCTAGTAATCTATAGCAACCAATCAGAGCTTGACTTTTATAATTCTGGCTTACATATACAAGTAAATGCTAACTTCTGATTGGTTGGTATATGTTAATATACTTCTGATGTTCCTCTGAGAATCTGTAAAATACAGCGTTAATGTTCTTTGCTTCCATCTAAAAATCTAATATGACAGCAGAGCTTCTGACTTAGCAATCAGCTTTGTTAATAGATACATAAGGGGAAGTATATGCAAATATTTTTTAGTGTTTAGGTGGTTTATCATCCTTGTAAGACAGATCCAATAAGTAAACAAAGATGTAAACAAATATTGAATGAATGCAAACTGACTATTGCAAAATAGATTTAGAGTAGGTTATAAGAGATGCACTACAATAAGGATGTATACCTATTTTACATGTTAAAAACGTTTACATTTTAAGCAAAGGCTAATATCAAAATAAAATACAGATATGTTACACATAAAAGAGGAATGTAGTGTACCAGAGTGGACACTACTGAGTATTCTGGGTTCTAGTGGGAGGTGTTAACCAAACCTATTCGTCTATGTGTAGAATTTTGTATGTGCTAGTATTTTCCCTTTAAAGTAAGGTTTTGAAGCCATCTCATGGTAAGAGTTGTTATTTCACTTATAAAAGAAATGTTTTTATGTTTAATATGAATATTATAATTTAAAAGGAGGTCCTAATGAATGTATGAAAGTGTGTACAGGAAGTGCATAGATAGAGGAAAGATGGAGCCATGAAGTGAGTGCAGAGGGGATAGCACCTCGATGAGGTGCCAGGCTTCTGGCCTGGAATATAATTCATGGAGGGATTCATGGAAATGCTGGACTCTATGAATAGACTGCAAATGATTATGCTGATTTGAATTACTGATGTTCCCATGGGATGTAAATATGTTATTTGATTGTTATGCTGAAGTTGAAATCAGTTGAAAAACTACCTCTTTTGCCTTATGGAGTTCTTTTCACTGCATTACACCTAAGGGATCCACAGTTGATAGCATCTTTAAAGGACAAGTAACATCTAAGGTATAATTCTGAATAATTATTAATACTTTATTATTTTTTCTTTTCTTTTTCTTTTTGTTGTACTTTAACACACTGTTTGCTGGAGCTCTCTAGGAGGCACTGTGACTCAGCAAGGACTATCCGTGCCTGTTTGTTACAGGAGCAGCTAGGTAAACAAATATATAGTGAAGTACATATATTACACTAACATGGATATATTAAAAACAAATCCTGAAAACACTTGTAAAATAACAAGTCAGAAAAAAAGATAATAGAAAAAAAGAAATAAATCACAGAAATATACAGAGGGACGGTGCTGCACTCCAAAACTTACAGGAAGAATAATAAATAATAATAAAAACAGAGGGTGTCCCCCCAACATGTACCCTAAAATGCCAGCCCCAGAGTCTGTATATATAAATCTTCTATAGATTATAGTAGAAAATGTTGATAAAAATGTATTAGAAATGTAAAGTTGCGACCGCAACAATTTTTAAAAGTTGCGACTGTGACAATTTTCCATAGTAAAGTCATGACTGTGACAATATTCCCATTATAACGACATGACTGTGACAGTAGCAGTCTATTGCGACTGCCTTTAACTGGCAAATTCACACCTATACGCAACAATTCGGACTTAAGTGAATAGACCCCTAAGGCTGTGGGGTGCTGATTTTAAGTCTTCTCTAACTGTACTTTGAGGTGCATATTTATCAAAGCATAAGTAAAATTTCCCATATTGCCTTTTGTGTAAATTCATTAAACAATATATTGTTGGGGTGATAGAGAAAATTGTCGCAAATTTATTTTCTGAGCAAATGGTACCAGTGGAAAATTGCCACAAATCAATGTGGAAATTTGCAATTTGATAGATAGGATCTTCTTCTCTACACAATTTATTATTTACATATGCACACAAAATATAATGGAGGTCCCACAATTGCTTGAAAATCACACTTTTCCTCTGCATGTCCTGTTCACCACATGAAACACCCATGTAGTAAAAATAATGTGTGAATATAGCATAGCTACTGTTTTAATGTGCCATAACTTGTTTTAGGCCCGATTGCCCTTTATCAAGTGAAGAGATGTGGTCCAGTATTTATATATGACTACTGAGTAAAAGGATAGAAAGTATAGCCCCCACTTCTTAATCTTAATCCCTGCCTGTTCCAGGCTTCACTTCATTAACAATATGAAACTGTGTAATATTGGAACAAAACCAATTGTGTACCTAAGGCCAGAATGTAATTTCTTTTTATCTTATTTTGGACGCATTTTCCTGCATAAACTTGTGTTACTTAGAAAGAGAAAGACTCTTACTTTTTACAAGATTGTTACTTTTTAAAAGACTGTTACTTTTTACAAAATTGTTACTTTTTACAAGACTGTTACTTTTTTGTATCAATATCGCTTTTTTCACTCTTTTCAAAAATCAGTTTGAAGCACAATTTTTTCTCCCAAAAGTGTTCGCCTGTCCGAGCCTAGCTTAACCTTTATTTCCTACGTAAGAGGTCCTGTGATTTAGCCACAGTCAAAAAAGATTTCCTATTGAAAAATGATATTGATATCAAAATTTATGTAAAATGGATGGTAGACGGCATAGAAAAACACATTTTTTATGGCTAAAACCTTTTAGCGAAATCAGGAAGAACAGTGAAATAAAAATTAATGACCAAATACAGTGAAACCAATAAAAAAGATCCAAATATATAATATTTATGTTCTTTAAATATATGTTCTCAGTTGGTAAGAAGGCCTTACCCAGCATGATGTCAACATATGATTAATAAAGAATGCATCATGGGAATAGCAATAGGCAATAATTTGTGATTAAGTATTGTAAATAATAAGAAGGGTAAATAAAAGTCCCTCTATATAGAGAAGGCATTTATACAAAGCAGTGGTTTCTTAATAAACTCCCTGTGAGATTGCTGAATTTAAGGGCAATTTTTTTTTTAGGAACATTCTGTTCAGTCAAAACCTGTAAGCCACTAATTGTCCTAGATTTATTCTTACAAGAATAAAATCTGCTCAGTTAGGGGTCCTTGAGGACTTTCTTTCTCTGTATTGCAATTCCAGAACATTCTTTTCTTTTTCTAGGGGAATTTAAGAGGTGACATTGCTGTAAGTGAACAGTTTTTTTTTTCCTTTTGTACAAGGCAGCTTTGAGGCATGACATTGCTGTACATGAAAGTGGCCTATTTCAAAGCCATATGAAATTAAGCCAAAGTCTAAATAATCTGGTCATCTATCAGTCAGTCAATGTAAATTTTTGTTTTATATATATATATATATACTGTATATATATCTACTATAGAAAGAGCTAGCTCTGAGTCTAACATTCTGAAACGTACGCTGTGCTTAAGGTCACACTCCTTTTATGGCAGAAGTGAATTTATTACTTTATCTTTTAAAGTATACTTACTGTTCTTGTATTTCAACAATGAAAGGTCGGGCAGTAAATACTGTATTCTGAATAACATTAATTTATTACAGCTTATTTTCACTGAAAATATACAGTAGAAAGAAATGAGTGTTTTAATGAATGTGCCTGTTTTCTAAAGAATGTATTTATACAAACAGAAAAACAAAAGACTATACCTGTATTACAGCTGTTTGTGCATTATATAGAGGATAATATACCCCTTTCTGTAATTTAGAAGGACACCAATTGATATAAATGACCATATAAAATCACAAGGGGTCCCAGCAGTTAAAACCAATGTGTTCCTTACAAAATAATCAGTATTTCAAATAGTTTGGAGCATTAGTAAGTTACCCCATTACTATTTTAGGCCTATCCGCTGACTACAAGATTTGGACTTCCTCATTGGCACCTTGTTTTGCCTGGAGCTATTGCCAAGTTTACAAATTTACTCCTGTACTCTCCATGACACCACATAGTCTTAGGAATGTGTTCTTCAAAACCCAAATTATGGCAGGATTTTAACCACCTGCACTGTGGGATAAGAAACTACACATTGCTGCAGGTTAAGCAACCCTGGCTGACCCAGAAAGATCCTCAGAGTACATAGCCCTTAAGGACAACTGGAGTGACCATGTTAATACTACTACCCAATTATCCAGCTAACCTGCTATACAAAATCACTTGGTTGTTCCTGTATAGATCCCACTAGTTTGACCTACTATCTGGCTCATGTAGCAAGTGAATACCTTACCCCCTCCTGGATTATTCCCTGTAAATCCCTCTATTACACCACTAAACCTCTACAAAATGAGTAGGACCCCATTCTAAAGCCTTACTCCCCAACTCCAAACTCACTTCCATTCTGAAAGAATGGAATTTGCCTGCTGAGCTATAGTACTAACCAACAGCCACAATCTGGCAGAATTACTTTCCTTCATTCCAATTTCTTTGCTTTCCTTTAATCCATTTACTCACGTAGAATTAAGGGACTTTTCCATTTATGGATCTCTGCTTTTCAAACATTATTTGAGGAGATACAGTAATGTCTTACCTTGGATTTGGAGAATACAGAAACATTTTTGGCCACATTCACTTTTGTAATCTAAACAGGGTGACAAAATGACTAAGAAGCAGAGGAAGCAAACATTTAGCTCTTTGCTGGTAAGTCCTTTTTAATTTTACTAGTTTAAACTTGCTCTTAATATTTCCCTAATTTCACTCTTGGATACTACTCCTCTATACCTCAACAAAGTATGAGGACTTAGAATTTCAAAGTAAAAATCTACCCCTTGTTTCTTGGGGCACTAAAACTGAATTAACATTTTTGTTTCAATTTTTAATGTAGTTAATTATTTATGGGGACTTTAAATGACGGTACCTCCTTGTAGGATGCCACACATATTGCTCTGCCTTCTGTTTATATAGGGTCCCTAGTAATATGATTGTAAACACTTGAATTGCATTTGGTTCTTAATGTCTGGTGAAGTAATTCACTCCACTTGTATTATTTTATGCAAGTGTTTTTACATTTGTATCAATATATAACCTTTAATAGTATATAAATAATTGTATACATAAATGCATACATAATATTATCCATATTGTGTAACTTTACCTGATTTAAAAGGACCCAGAGATCTGATAAATGATATATTCAAAAAGTTAATTACCTTTGATGTGTTGGCAGTTCCATTACACCAGTCAATGCCTTTGTAATTAAAATCCCCAGTGATTAAGGCTTGCCTTAACCATGCAATCTGTTTTATCTGCAAAAGAAGCTGAATATCTTCCTCATCGGTAATATGATGCTGACTGTAACAAACTCTTATAATTAACTTGCCTGTTTTCTGTCAACCCATATGAAATGCTATACATCTTACAAATTTTATTAATCTTTGTAATTATACTTTCTTTTAAACTCAAACTCAGAAATAGGGTATGTGAGGACTCCTACCCTCATCTTTTCTACAAATTCAATGACCTTTAAACAAGGTGAAGAATTTAAATAAAATATAATCATCAAGCCATGTTTAAGTGACAGCAATAACATAATAATGCACATTAAATGTCAAAGAAGAAACTCTCTAAAGTGTTTAACAGCATCAAAAGTTCTCCCTTCCATCTTTGACCTCTATACCATACTTTGCTTAAAGTCCACCTGTCACCTCAAAACTAATACTAATTTAGTTTGTAATAATGAAATAAACATTGATGTAAATGTACAGTATATGTACCTGTATTAAAAAAAGTACATTGAACAGCATTTCTCTCTGTCATCTTCCCTGTCAGCCTGTCTTTTGTTTCCTGAGTCGGGGGTGTGTGGTTAAATGATGATTGACATTATAGCTCCTCCAATCAGATCCCTTAAATCACTATCTACCAGGGATCTGATTGGAAAGCTATAATGACTATCATCATTTAGCCCTGACCACCCAACTCAGATAACAAAAGGCAGGCTGACAGGGAAGATGACAGAGAGAAACACTGTATAAAGGTAAATTTTTAAAAATAAATATATATTTACAAAACATTTATTTCACTAGTAGAACCTAAATTAGTATTAGAGTTTTGAGGTGACAGGTGCACTTTAAGATCTAGTGTAATGACCTCAGTATTGCTAGTCTCTGGTTTAAACCTTCCCCAACCCTTTAATCACCCTTTGGCACAAAATACCTTCATCAGATGCAGCCAGTCTCAGTTAAATACCCACACAAATTCCAACTGCATTTTTCAAATAATATTTACATGGGCTTTCTAACAAGATAAATCTAATTTTTAAACCTTCCACTAAGTTTGCGTATGTCACTGATATGCAGTAACACTACATCACCAAACAATTTGAATGTATATCATGCCAATCCTGAATCTTAACACTGGTAAACTAGCATAAGGCCATATCATCCTGATCTTTATTCCTGTAATTTTCCTGGGAATGGTGTTCTGTTTTAACACATATATTTAATAACTCCTCTTCCTATCAGTTGCTCTCCATGTTGGAAGTTGCAGTTCAAGATCATATAATTTGCTCTTGATTGTCAAACCAGCATTATCTCTCACAATCACATTTCCCTGTTTGTTCCTTCAATTTCTGGACATGAATTAAACACAGTAAAAATGAACCAAAACTAGTATATCATTGAGCATCTTCCACCTCACTACCCAGACAGGCTGTCTTCTTCCTTCTTCAAATCAAGACCAAACAGTTATAAAGTAAGCAGGTTTGTTGGTACATAGAAAATTAGTCTTTTGACACATTTAACCAAGGATTGTCCCCTTTATAGGATTTTAATAGTATGGGCAATAATATATTCCTTACTGAATATGCTTTTCTCAGCTCCCATATTAGAATAAAATCATGTTTGTTTTTTTTTAGATAAAAATGAAATGCCTAGTTAGACAGGGTCTCTTGGATAAAGTCAAGAATCTTTACTGTTTGAAAGTGTGAGAATTTGAAATTTTATGTGTATTGCCAGTGAGGAGCAGTGTTTATATAGAGATAGTAAACCAAAGACAGAATACATTCTGTTTTGTAGGGATCAGTATGCACATTTGAATAAATATTGCACACCTATAACTTATAGTTCTCAGGATAAGCACTGCAGAAGGCCTCACTTTCCTTTTATCTAGGACAGCGGTCGGCAAACCGCAGCTCACGAACATTTAGCTCTTTGGCAGCGGTGTGTGGCTATGAACTAGCTGCCCTCCCACCCGTTCCCGGCCTTTGACGTCTCTTGTGATGGGAAGTCAAAGGTCATATGATCGGGACCCTACACACTCCTCCCTCATTGTGGCTCCAGGAGCAATTTGCAAAGATGGAGGAGGGAGAGAAATGGCTCCCTCCTCTGTGAAGATTGCTGACCCCTGATCTAGGAGAATTAGGAACTGTTGCTCCTTCAATCTCTTATCTCCTGAACACAGAAAACAATGTATCATTTATAAGCTATACTCACAACCATTGTTAAATACTATACATAATATTTTTATTCCATTGCATGTTGCAACAATATAACATTTTAGAGAAAGAAATTCAAATAATCTTTGTTTTAGGCTAAATATGCTTTTAAGATTTTCATCCTTTTTAATCTATGTACTATGTATTAGCATATAATGCTTAGCTGTGCTTATAAAGTTCTGCCTTTTAAAGGGAACTAAATCCTAACAATTATTTCAGCTAGTAATCTAGAAATGTTCAACCTTAGGCAAAGAGACTACAGTGTATACCCAAATGTACAATAGCCCTATGAGACAAAGAATAAATGTCTGTGAAATTGTCAGATGGGAGGATCCATTGTTTGGCTGTATAAGATGTCAAATTGTCCACATCGTAGAGTTTGCTGAATACACAAAGTTTCAGAATAGATGCAGATTCACACATCCACATGACTGTTTGCACTTTGATGACTAACCCCCTAAGTGTAGAGATGGAACTGATTACTGCAGATAATAATTTTTCATGAAGTTAAATAAATTACTAAATATCCACACAGCCTCTATGTTTTTTAGGTTTTTCACTGATAAAAGAATGAACTGGTAAAACCTTGCCTTTAAAACTAATATGTATAAAATACACATAATGCAGGGCTGATAGGACATTATCTCATTGTATAGCTGGACTGAAAACCATTGCAGTCTATAGTGCAGTCTCAGAGCACATTAGTAGCAAGCTTTGCAGTGTGGGGAAGGGGTATGGTTAATTTCTGATAAATACATTGCAGCGCTATTTTGATTACCAGTATATCTTTCTCTCGGGGGTTGAGCTCCCACTAATACATATGGGGACAGAAATGAACAAATAATAATGCCGGGCACCAGGAATTCTTGTGGACATTAATTGAAAGCAGTTTATTGATAACCGATCAATATTAATAGAATAACAATGAAACTGCATTAACTTTATACAGGTACTTACAAATTGTATAGTTCAGGTAATGTAATTCTCACAGCAGAGCACTGATTATTGCAGTCACTAGTCAGGAATTCTTTGGAAGTAGATTGCAGCATGTTCCACAAAGGCCTAGCCCTAAAGCTATCACTTATACCCTGACTGAGATACCTTCCAAAAGAACACCCCTGGGAGTACAAAACCCACTCTCTCCTGGATGGAGATCAAGACTGCCCAGGTATATATCCTGACTTTCACTCTCACTAACCTAGAGTGAGCTAACAAACAGCTTCTGTCTCTAGCTAGACTAATCCAGTCTCTTCTCTTCCCTCCCTGGAAGAGGAACTGACTTCCTCCTGCATTGCACTCTGGGAGCAATCTCTCTTCTCTAATATACCATGCATAGTATTGAAACACAAAATTACTAGTGACATCTATTGGCTGCAGTGAGCAGCTGCAAGCTTTGCTATACAAACAGACTGCAGACATTTCCAGTATACACTTCTAATTCCCTACACATCATATGAAACTCTTTTCTTATGCACAATCAAAATTCCACAGTGCAGTGATCTTGGCTAAAAGTTAGATTTAGAACAGTTGTAACACTATTTCCCTCCAGTCCCTTAGAAGTACAAACTGAGCATGTGCAGGGTCACTGGCCAAGAAAGGAGGGTTATACAGAGAATAAAGATGACTACATTTGGTGGCAACCTTACAGACATCAGTGTTCAGTGCTGTTGGACTGGTGCACTATGAACTACTGTAATAAGCCCTATACATAAGGCCCAAATATTATCTTTAGCCTAAATCTTTAAGAGGCTTTTCTGAAGCTTTTGTTGCCCTTTAATCAAACAATATTTTTATACTTTGCACAAAAATAAATGATAAATGAAGCATACAGTTTGCCGTTAAGAGAAAAAAGAAGCCTCTGATGAAAGAGTTAAAATGATTTTAATAGTAATACAATTATTTTGTTCACTGTAAGTATGACTTACTTTTTCATATGTCTCAGTGTCAGGGCTGAGGTTAAAAAGTATTAGTTGAATGTATTAATCATTCAAAAAGTACACAATTACTAGTTCACCTTTTGTTCCATATGAAAAATCTCTTGGAACATTTCTGAAATGTTAATCTGAGGGCTGCTTTTGTAACATTAGTGCTTAAAATGTGCAAAGAGTGAACTTTACATTTAGTATTTGGTAAAATGCATAAGCAGTTCAAACAAAATAGTACAGGATTATTCACCCTTCATTGTATATCAGTTCATAATAACTATATAATTAATTTTGGCATAGATAAAATGTATCTTTTTTGCATTTTTAATTGTTGGGCATCATAGTAAATACATTAATACAGACATAGCGGAGTTCATTTTGTCATATTCCTTAAAGCTGCCATTGTGTCACAACACATCAAGATATCCTAATCTGTTAACAGTAGGTACTTCATAGGAATGCATGTGTTATCTTGAGTTACCTTAACTCGTTGTGTGGGAATTCTGCAAACTTAGAGACTTTTTCATGAAAGAAACAGTTGCAAAAAAGGTCTAAATTTACCATTTAAATAAAAAAAGAGTATATGTATATTCAGCAAAATCTATGATGTGGTGAATTTGTGACCAATTCGGGCACTTACAACAGTTGTGGATCTGTGGAGCTCTTTGCATCACTTTGCATGCCTGTGCACAGGCAATTCATTTATTCATTAAGCGTCAGCGTCTGGTGAAGTAGTGAATTTGGCTAGAAGTACTGTGTCACATTTGCCAGTTTTACTTTGCCAGATCAGATCAAGTGGTGAATTAAGGGGCTGATGGCAGGACTGCTACTCTGTTCTGTCTGACTGACTACACTGTTTTATGTAAGAAACAGTGTTTGACAGACACCATAAGCTTCTTTGTTATGGGAATCCTCTGTTTAGTATAGGAATAGAAAATTCCCGATTATCGGAGGGTAGCGACCCAAAGTGTTGAGAATTCTCTTTGATGGTAGAATTCTCACTTTGATGAATAAACCCGAAAATCTTATCACAAGGTGGCATTTTAGAAAGGCAGCCCTACTACAGTATATCTATTCATGACTTTATTGAGAAAATTAGAAAAATCAAAGCATAGACTTGTAAAAATGCATAGCACTGGTATTGTGCATGTGTCGAATTAACATCAAGCATGCTGTAATGATAATGGGACCCACATATCTCCCTAAAGTTAAAACATTTCACCGATAATATTACATAGGATCAAATGAATACCCTGGGTGCTCCTATATGGCAAGCTGATTTGCAGCAAAAAAACTGGTAATCTGCAGAAATCAAGTTCTGTTCCCTTTATGAATGTGGAACATGATTTCATTATCAAAACTGGCTAGTCCTGTTACTGCCATAACAGGGGTGACTTCACAAACGTTACATCATAGCTATAATTCCTAGCAACCAAATTAGCATTGACTGATTTCTTATGAATAGTGTGCAAATTTCCTCAAGGCGAAATTTATTAAAGTTGGAAAAACCGCTCTCAGGGGGGAATTCATGAAGCTCCAAAGTGAGGCGAACACTACGCGCCTCACTTCGGAGCTTCATGAATTCCCCCCTCAGTCTTTATAAGTTTATCACACAAGATCTTGCATTGTTCCTGCGAGATTACTGCACGAATATTTCTGATCTAGATTTTTCGATAGAAAGATAACCGTGTTACTAATGTAAAGTATGGCTACCTTTCTATCTAAAAATATAAAAAAATCAAGATTGAAAAACTTGCGCATAATCTCGCGGGAACAACACGAGATCTCGCATGATAAACTCGGAAAGACAGAGCAGTCTTTCTGACTTTAATAGATTTCACCCATATATAGTGTAGTGTGTTCTCACAAATACTGAAATAAAGTAGATAGACGGTATTACATTCACAAAAGAGCTTTATTAGAGAGTAGTTCACATCATCAAATAGTGAATAATAAGCTTGATATTGAGGAATCCCAGGTGGCAGAACACATTTTAAGATTCCAAAAGAAGTATTGAAATCAAAGTATTTACAGCAAATTTGACTGCATTTCCTTTTATTGTTTGAATTTGTTAAACTGACTATACTATACAGATTCAAACCAAAGGTAATGGAGGTGCCACAGGACTGTGTAAAAGTACTACTTTTCCTCTGCGTGTCCTGCTCCATATGCAATTTAATATCAAATCTTGAAAATGAATACTCAGTGTTGCACATGTTCTTGTATCATAGCCAGGACTTTATTTAGGCCATAACATGTTTCCTGCTTCATTGCCCTTTATCAAATCTGACATTTGATAGTTTGACAAGTCAGGATATCCTGACTATTGAGTATTGATGTGAGATGTTCTCTAATAAAGCTCTGAGTGTTATACCATTTATCTATTTTATTTCACAATTCTTGAGCACATAATGCACTAAATCAGGGTTTGGCAACCTTTTAGGCTGAGGGAGCCATATACGTGCGGCTCCCTCAGCCCTTTTGAATCCGGAGTTGCTGACGCAACCTATGTGGCCAGCAATCCAGACTTGCGGTGACGTCAGCGGCTCTGGATTGGCTTGCAACCCGGAAGCACTGAGAGGGCTTTCTCTACAGCACTTGCCGGCAGACTGTAATGAGCCAAATATTGCCATCAAAAGAGCCATAACTGGCTCAAGAACCATAGGTTGCTGACCTCTGCTCTAAACGTGTGATTTTTTTCACAAAGGTAAGCGCAACTGCCCTTGTAGTTTATGGCATGTATTTGAGATTCTACATGGTTGAAGAAGACTGCTGCATGCCCTGTGGATAAACTTTTGTGGAACAGAATATCATCATTTGGTTACATTTAGCTCATGAAGCAGTAGGACTTTTAGCACAAGTGGGTTTGGCATTTTGTATGTTTCCCTGTTTTTATTGACTTGACTGTATAAACTTTCCCTTCTTAATCAAAACTCTTACTATTCACTTTCAGTCCTCTCCCTGCCCATAAAAAAACTTCCTCATTGCAATATGTTTCTTGAATTTTGGTGCATTTTAGGGCCTCAAACCAAATCCAGCAGGAAGTGGTTGAACAAACAAAGCTAAAATGGCTGCAGAACCTTTTTTTTTTATCTATTATGGCTCAATCCAGTTATATTCACACTTTCTTTACTTGACCAGATTTGAATCAGAACCACTCATGTGTACAACATACCATGTATAATGCTTGGAATTTTAAGATCTGCAAAGCAGACACCCATTCCAGACTAGAATAACTACATAACTGACTCTTATGAAACAGTACTTAGTAGTAACAATTTTCTCATAGCAAATAGCAAAGTTGCATAGACTAATGCTGTGGTCTTTTATGGAATGGTGTAGGACTTATGTAACACAACACTGGAGGGCTGATATTGGGGATGTTCATATGGGAAACACTGGACAACTGTAGGGTCTGTTGCAGTGGAAACTGCACAGTACTGGGGTGCTCCTGTGAGGAAAAAACTGCATCATTGGGAGTTTCATGTAGGGGAATCTGCACATCACTGGGGTGGGGGCTCATTTTTTTAAATAAATAAATATATAACAACATATTTATACAATTTGTGTCAAGGTAACCCATGTCTGCTTTTGGATGGTATTGAAACAAGTAAATTGGGCAGTATTATACAGTAATGTAACTGTAACCAAGTGCCAAGATGATCTTACAGGCATGTTGTAGACAACAAATACTATATGGGGATCATGGTAGACACAATGCACAATAGCAGAATGTCATCTAAGTACTGATCAATCCACTAATAGTTTCAATACTGTAGTTTATGATGGAGCTACTGGTCACACTCATAAATCTTTTTTAACAGTTTGTAGAGAAAATTAATCCCCAGTGTGGTTACCTTGGTTGGATTTGCACATATAGCTATATATTGCTGCATACATTTGTTTGTTTGGCTTCCATTTCCTGGTACCGCAATCTCCTTCTTGCCTTTGCTCATGATGATATGGTGAACAAGTGTTGGCATCATAGCACACACTGTTTCTCTGTATGATCTCAGTCCGAAGGCTCTTTACTAGTTGCTACACACACAAGATTGGGAAATGCACTGATGCTGTCAGGATTTCTCAATAGGAGAATTAGGAGATGGCGGAGCCTGGAATTCCCCACAGTGAACTTGATGCTAGCTACCACCAGGGTGCGGAGTCTAAGACGCTGCAGATCTTCACCTAGAGCTCCCGCAAGGGAGTTAGGGTTTAGCTGTGGGTAACGTCCAGGTCACAGTCCCTGGGGTAGCTATTCACCGCTGGAGGATATTGGTAGGAGCAGACTCAGGTAGGAAGGATACTTAACAGGAGCAACTGTACTGTAACTTTAAAACAGGCATGCAGGTACTTAACAGGAGCAAAGTAACTATAGCTTTAATAGGGCCTAGAATATTTAGTACTAGCACATAACTGGCACTTTATATTCGGGAGCAGAGCAGACTGACAGACTCCATTATATAGGGAAAGGAGCCTGTCACCTGATCGCGCCGGAGAGGCAAAAAAGACGTGTGACCGTGCCGTGCGTGCCCAGCGTCAGTGTGCATGAGTGCGGTCACAAGAGGAGACACGGCGCTTCCTAGCACCGGAGACAGAGCGACGCTGGAAGGAGCGGTAAGTAATATTCCTAACACTAACACAAAATTCTTCATCTTATCCATCTTCATCTATGATTGAGGCCAAGTATGATTCTTGTTATAATTACAAGTTTTTCTTCCCACTGTCATTCTCCTACTCACCCTTCCTACTAGCACATCTCTTACTAAACCACAGCCACATCAAGCAAAGATTATGGAGATGTTTTGACTGAGGCATTGCATGAAGGTTATCTCCTTGATTATGATTCAGTAAAGCAGAATAGAAACTGTAGCCCATGCCAGCTTTTTACTAGAATAGTTAATCAGTCATATCTTCCACTGCATTAATAAGCAGTATTATAATAAAAATGTGGCTGAAACAAATATTCTGTATTATAGTGCACTATTAGAAAATAACCTTACATTTCTCCATCTTACAATATTTATTTAGCTAAAATAGAACTACCACTCATCGATATGTATTTATGATTACATCAGTTAGTCATATGGCAATCATTATTCATATATTTATCATTACATCATTAAGCACTGAATATTCCCACTGGTGGTGAACAGCTGTTCTGATTTTTAACCCTCTCATCTATGAGGCATGTATTCTGCAATATTACCATTCTTACTAAGAAAAAAAATCTAATTATTATCAGTAGCACCCTATATTATGAACTACCCTCTTCCATTCAGATATTCTAATACAATTGAAAGTACATTCAGGTCTCTGGAAACTTCTCAGGTTTATCAAAGTGTTCTTGGAGGCATAGGGCATTGTGAGGCCAAACCTTATTAAGATTGAATCATCTACATTGAATACAACTTTTCAATTCAATATATTTGCTGAAAACAGTGCAATTATATGCCCACTGTATACAAACGATGATAGAGTGGCACTTATCCAATGAATAAACCTCACAACGCAATAATATATTCCGCAAAGTAACACACTGTGAGCTGAGTCAATAACCAGCAAGACTTAACTTTAATATAATTTATTTGGGATTTTTTTGTCCACTTCAGAGCTACTTTGAAAAAATAGATTTTCTAGGTGATATTAATTTCATTTCAGCAGCAGGAAAAGAAACAGTACATTTCTGTTTCATTACTATTTTGCATTTATGTTTAGGCAATTTGTCATCACTGTCATTCTCTCAGAAAAACGATTTACGTATTTCCAATCTTTCCTTAGCATAACTGAAAAGCAGAGCCGAGCTAACATCTACCACTTAGTTTCAGTATATTTTTCTACAAACTCCCAAAAATGTAACAGTTCATAAACAGTTCATAAAGGTTTGTTACTTCAATTTCAAAACCTTCACTAGGTTGGGATATGTTTTGAAAACTTCTCTTTTTACAGAAAATTTCACACACTGGCAAATACAGTAAAGCAGGAGTTTAATTTAGTTTGCAGATTTTTTGGGCTAAATTGTATATTAGTTTTATATTTTGTATTAGGGAATCACAAGCCAATGAAGCTGCAGTTCTGCTTTCACCTGTCACTAATGAAAGTGGTGCTCGGAAGAACAAGTTCCCATATTCTAAGAGGTAGAGTAGAGGTAGAGGTAGGTTACCTAGTCATTAGTTGATATGAGGACTGAGCTTCTCTGCATCCTGCACTTTAGTGGAGATAGAGTGAAAGTCAGTAGTAAGCAGTTGTAGCAGTAGTATGATTAAGGTTAGGTTAGCAAACAAATTATATAATCCATAACAAAGATCATAAGATCATTTCATGCAGAATGCATAATGAGTGGGTGCACACCAGCGTTCCCATAAATGTAGACTTGTTCTGTATGATAGTTTTACAATAATTACTTTCATAAAATATAATGATATATATAGTAATAATATAACAATAAAGCTATTGGTTAGTGCATCATGAGTTAAATTATAAATGATGATTATTTAAATGTAAAAATATTGATAAATCAATAGAAGCCAAATCCTTGATTGCGCCCAGCTTAAATCACTGTCAAACATTTTCCTTTCTAAATGAGAAAGCTTTAACCCAAGTTACAGTAATGATAAATTATGCAATATTAGTGTAGATTTAGCCAGGGAACTCAAAGCTATGTACCAGTCCGCTTCAGAACAATTTCATATGCGCCAGATATTTAATCAAAGTTACATTCTGATCGACAAATGAAATTGAATTTTACACAGATGGTACTGTGTAGCATAGTTACTGGGAAACAGCATGTTTTTCTTCTAAAAACATTAGTTGAGCTAAAACCATGAGTTTTCTTGAAGAATCTAATTAATTTGGCATGGAGATAAAGATTATATATATATATACTGTATATATACAGTATATATACAGTATATATATATACAGTATATATATATATATATATATATATATATATATATATATACTCACGGTATACTGTATATAGTACATTGCTATGATGAGTATAGCTGGCTCTATAAATGCTTTCTCATCTCAGTTCTAGTTTTTACATATAATTGGTCCCTGTTCTCTAGATGCATATTTTTGTCCAGAAGGTACAAGCATGAAGCACCATGCCCACTAATTAACAGAGAAAGACAAGGTATTTTCAATATCAGGGATACACAACAATTGAACTATGACTGATTGCTTAATGTATATCCAAAATACAATAATGTGTATCCAAACATAACTATGCTTCTGCTACTGTTCAACTAACTGCATCACACTAAGCATTGAATGGCAATTGAAGCTGTTCCCTTCTTTTCCAAGTGAATCCTCTGTTTATTGAATATAGAGAAAGGACATGAATTTACTACGCTTGTCGAATTTGCACTTTGATGTTTAACCCCATCTATGAGGCTTATTTGTGAAAGGTTGAAAGAAAATTGTCACATAAAGGTGTGAGTTCACATTTATTCACCACTTCCCTGTATTAATGGTTGCCAAAGCAAATAGGATCATGGGGTGCTTCAAAAGTGGCAGAGATGCTTATGATTAGAGCATAATTATACCACTTTACAAAGCACTGGTCAGACCACACATGGAATATTGTGTGTAGTTTTTGGGCACCAGTGCACAAGAAAGATGTGGTTGAACTTGAGAGGGTTCAAAGGCAGCTACTAAAATAATTAAAGGAATTAACAATATAGAGTATTAAGAAAGATTAACAAAACTGGGCTTGTTTAGTCTAAAAAAAAGAAGCTTAAGGGGTGACCTAATAACCCTGTATAAATATCTCAATGGTCAGTAGAGATCTTTTCCACAATCTATTTATACTAAGAACTATAGTTATAAAAAGGCGGCATCCTCTGCATGTAGAGGAAAGAAAGTTTCTACACCACCATATAAGGAGGTTCTTTACTGTAAGAACAGTGAGGTTATGGAACTCTCTGCCTGAATAAGTTGTCATGGTTGATTCAATTAAAGAATTCAAAAGGAGTTTGGATGTTTTCCTTCAGTGTAGCACAAAAATGGTTTACATTGTATTAGTCCAGTTGAATGGTAAGAAGGATGAGAACTGTATGATATGATACTTTATATGGACTAAAAGCCATGAGTATAAACACCACGCATAAAAATGCCAGTGTGAACATAGCCTTAAGCATATGATTTTCATATAGACCTATTCCTGAAGAATATGATTTTTACATAAGCGAAATGTGTCAAGTTTACCTCCTTTCATGCATACTTTATCGGACTTTGGCAAGTACCATAAATGTTTATTAAATAGTGTTTGGTTTTTACACATTACACTGTTGGCCTCTTCCTTATCCTTTTAACATGTATTGAATGGAGCAGAATTCCATCATCATGCCATACAGTCTAATGTGGAATATTATTTGATCGCAAGGCACATATCCATAGTACTATCTCTGCTCCACAGCATCTCTGATTGTTTTTTCATCAGAGAATTCCTTCCTTAAAGGTATCCCGGCAGATTACCTTTGTGGTCTAAGCGCAGAGATACAAGCAACTATTTATTTGAACTTTTTCCTGTTTGGACTTTTATCAAAGTCTGGTCCACATTATTTGTTTATTTGTTTATTGTTTATGGTTGATTTGTATTTTTGTTTAATTTGTGGATCTATACCTTTCTTACTGTCCGATTTCCTTTGTCTTTTTGTCCATTCTCATATTAGCTTAATGGTTCACTATTCACCCCCAGCATTCAGATAATTGGTACGTCTTTTAATATTAATAAATCTGACTGAAAACACACACTCTGACTATGGAAATTTCTACAAGTTAAAAATCTAACTCAATGAAGCAATTCCAACAGGCAGCAGCTGCTGATATATTTAAAGTCAATTAGACAACTTTACATAAAGTAGAATGGAAAAAGGAGAGCAGACATAATACTTAATTCGCTGCTGACAAATGGTTTATTTGCCCCAAAAATACTTCCACAATAGACTACAAAATAATCAGGGTTTTCCATATTACAATCTCTCACATGTATCCTAAGAGACAGATGAGGCAGATCAAGTATAAAGCTGTAAAATACAAAAACATATTTTTCTTAGCAAGCTAGATGTGATTAGATAAAAAGAGGACATCTGCCTCCTGACAAGTTTGTTCACACATTTGGCATTTATAAGAAAATGACATGAATGCTCTAAAGAGAATAGACATGGTTATAAACAGTAGGCAACATTCATTTTTTGATTTTAGAATCATTTAAACATTATATTTAAGTAATAAATTCCCTATGTCTAGCAAAACTACAAAAGAGACATTAAAAGCTTAGAAATAAGGCCATTGTGAAGGGTAACTTATCTGAAAACATACCTAGATACAGGACACACAAGCAAGTTCATAGCAGTGTCAGAATCACTCAGTGAGATACCAAGAAGAATCCTGGTGGACTCCAGCACAGGCTGTGCTCTGTCTTTCTATTTAAAGTGTTGAAGCAGTCCTAATAGTTCTGCTGCCCTCCAATGTTAATGATCATGTGTTGAGTGAAATATGTAGAAATATTTATTTTTCACTTATGTACAGTTAATGGGATATGGTGAGGATGACATCAATGTACTTCACTGGGGGAATTCACATCACTCCGCATGACTTCGCATCCTACTTCTATTTGACTGACTTCAATACACTATGCATGCAACAGCATCCGTAGCAGTTCGTTGCTCCACAAATCTATTGTTATTTATTGATAAATAAGGAAAAGTGAATTTGTAACTATTTTTGAAATGCGACTCAAATTGTAACAAAATTTGTTACTTAAATTTGACAGGTGAATTCAGACTTTAATCAATAAGGCCCCAAGTCACAAGTCAGAAATGTGGTGTTTTTTCTAGGGTAGTGGTGGAAACAATCTCATGTGTAAAAGGAAACTTACTGTACCATGCAAACATAAAAATGTAGTGTAAATTTTCCTAAAATAAATATAATCTTTTTTACTTTTCAGAATAGTTTCTTTTGGCTCCATTCCCCTGCTGAGAAAGCTGATGTCTGAGGCAGAGGATTCAACAGAGCATGTGTGTAACCATCATTGAATGTATTACTGATTGGTATTTAAAACGGAATTAACCATGTGGCTTTTCCCAACCAGTCAAATAGTATAGAGCACCTTTACTACTAGTAAATGCAGGAGTAACACTGGGCAGTTGGGGGAGGGGGTTCCATGGACTCCTGTAAAAGCAAAGAAATTGATAACACCTGGAAAACTTTAAGCCAGGGGTCCCCAAACTACGGCCCGCGGGCCGGATGCGGCCCCTTGAGGCCATTTACCCGGCCCCCATCGCCGGGCCGGTAGAGGCAGCTGCAGCAGCTGCCTCCTTTTCCCTATCGCTACTTCCTACCCGGCATGGCTCAGTGCACTGTAAAGCTCACTGTTAACAGCCCTTCTCTCTTCCTCCCTCCCTCCCCCAACGCATACTAATGAGGAAGAGAGGAGCGCTGTGTAACAGTAAGCTTTACAGCACACTGAGCTGGGCCGGGTACGAAGTAAGGGAGGG
>WMED01003690.1:0-19763 GCA_019650415.1 Pipa parva
TTGTACTGGGTATTATGTTGGACGTTGCTGGGATGTACCGGGTATTATGTGGGACGTTGCTGGGATGTACTTGGTATTATGTGGGACGTTGCTGGGTTGTACTGGGTATTATGTGGGACGTTGTTGGGTTGTACTGGGTATTATGTGGGACGTTGCTGGGTTGTACTGGGTATTTATTATGTGGGACGTTGCTGGGTTGTACTGGGTATTATGTGGGGACATTGGTGCACGGTATTGGGTATTATGTGGGGCTGTTGTTGCAGCGTAGTATTGTAGTGGGTTTGACTGTACTCACACACACACATTTATATATATTCAGGATTGGGTCACTTAAAAATATCGCACATTTATATAATAAAGTTTGGCACCAGGGAAGTACCCACTTCATGTGCCTTTTATTTACAAAATGGAATTCATGTAGAATAACCATTCATGTTCACTGTGTGCATACAATCTAATTTCCCTATCACACAGAGATCTAGTAACCAATCATACGTGGTCTATTATTATTCTTGATTACTCATATCAGAGAATGCTGATTGCTGATTAGTTGCTATGAGTTACTAGACTTCTATAAACTATTGCTGCTGTCCAGACAACCTCCCATCTTTATATTGGGATTGTGGGAAGAAACCCACACAAAACAACATATAACAAACTCCAAACAGATGATGTCCTGCATAGATAAGGTCAAACCCTGAACCGCAGTGCAGCAACGCTACCCGCTGAGTCGCTATAGCTAAGCACCCCTGTAAAAATGTGTATATTCCATCTGAATCTGACGCGCGAGTAGGTGTCAGCATTTCTTTTATCTCAGTAAAGGGAGATGACCCGGATAGCCAGGGATTTTTATTTTTACCCTAATTGCAGTCCCCTTTCCTCTCAGCTACCCTGGCCAGTAAATTGATAAATAATACATTAGTGTGAATAATTCATATCACACAATAGCTGCTGCTTCAGTTCATACGCAGTATATTTGCTCCTGACTGCACATCGCATTACCATGTGACCTGTACATATTGGCCTATATATACTGAGTATGCAATAGCGCCAGATACTTTCTTTTATCCTGGCACTTCATGGGTCTTTATTTTCCTTCAGAATAAAAAAAAATGTCTCATATGTTAGAAGGAGAGGAAGGGGAGGGGGGGGGGGGGGGGGGGGGGGGTTGCTGCTTGATGCTAAATAGAAACCGCAGATTTCACTTTTGACCAAAATATTATAGTGTAGTATAGGAGAGAGATACGGAGACAGAAAGAGAGATACGGAGACAGAGAGAGAGATACGGAGAGAGAGAGAGAGAGAGAGAGACTGACATTATTTCATAAATTATAAATTCAGTTCTAAAGATATCATTTTTATAAGTGCTGAATTTGAACTATCAAATTTTTTGTGTGTCATTGACCCTTTAATGTGATTCCTTGCCTACATGTACAGGTTGTAACAAGCACCTCCGTCACTCCCAATTAAAATCAATATTCTTTATTAAAGATAGTTAAAACAGGATTCAATAGTGCATAAAACAATAAAACAGCAACAGGCACCCCCTTACGCGTTTCGCGCTGAGGCGCTTAATCATAGGATTAAGGACTTGCAAACTGGACATTGTTAACATGTTTGGGGTATGGAGCAGCCTTTTTTCTAATACATGTACAGGTTCCCATAAAACTCAGAGGCACTGTGCTCCTCTGTCCTTCTTTATCTGCCTAATGGACAACCATTAGGTGTGACCCACTGTGCCCCATTTCCTGGTCTGTCCTGCCTTCCAGGTGGGCTATTGCTCCTACGTTCCCCCCCCCTGCACATGCCCATCCTCATGAATCTACAGATTGTATGGGTAAAACTTTGCCATTTATTCTTTACTGTTCATTAACTGATAATCTAAGCATATCTTACAAGGCCATAATGTTATAATGTTATAATGTAGAACATGATTATTTACTGGTGGATGTGAGCAACAATGAAAGCCAATTACTCTGCCATTCTTCTTAACATAGGCACCATTAGATAGTCATCCATGCGCTAATTAGTTCTAGTACCCCCCCCCCTACAGTTTTTAATGCAGCGGGTCAGTAAGAGTCGCCCTATGCTTTTTCCGCCTCATTTGCCTCATTTTACTGCTTCTGTTGTTTAGAAAATAAAGAGGAATCAATGGTCCTCCTGACGTTCGGAATGAGGATTTAATATTCTCCTCGCAGTCTGTCATTTGTTAGAAAATGTCATCGTAAGCATCGTTGGGTTTTATTTCTTCTGATCTGAGACCTACCGAGTCTTTCAAAGAGAAACTAACAATCGGATGCTCAAGCTGCAACATTGTAGCAGTGCGTCGAGAGGCGGTCAATTAGGATGGTTAAAAAACTGCATTTTATTGTGACTAATAATGAAATGACACACAGTCTAATTTCCCTGCAAGGCTGTCTAGTTACACATACATTCGCCATGTGTATAGTAGAAATAAAAAGAGAAACTGTCTCTCGCAAATGATTTGGAAACTTTACCACGGTAACGTCGCATTTCACTCATCAGGTGCAACAGGAACATGCTGAGTTTTATTCCGCTTCTGCAGAGATTAAATACAATTATTATGATTTACAGCTGCGTCTGTCTGTTATAAACATCAGGGGCACTAGGGTAAAGTTTTATACCAAATCCACGAAAATCCAAGAGATAAAACTATTACCGTCTCCGAAAATGTTTAGCCTACTCTGTAAGCAAGCGTTACTCTTATCTCTCACCCCTTTTTTTATTATTAAATCACTGTCTGTAAACTATCTCATGAGGTATTCATCTGATACTTTATAATGGCAGTTCGCACTGTTGTCTTGCAGCGCTGGGTTCTGGGTTCAGTTCTACCCTAGGCTTCATCTGCATGGAGTTTGTATGTTCTCCCCGCACCAGCCTGGGTTTCCTCCCACAATCCAAAAACATACATGTTTATGACTGAATAGGGATACTAGATTGTAAGCTCCATGGGGCAGGGGCTGAAGTGAATGATGAATCTCTGTAAACGCTGCGTAATATATCAGTGCTGTATAAATGAATAAATGCATACAATACATACATAAATACCCGTGCACACCAGACTTAGTAATGGGAATTCATCAACTGGGGTAAACTTTACAGAGGTCTAATAACTCATAGCAACCAATCAGAAGTTAGATTTTGTCATTTTAGTTTCCTTATACCAGTGAAAGCTAGCTTCTGATTGGTCACTATGGGTCACTAGACCACAGAGAAGAGTTCGCTCGTAGTGTAGCAAAGTGAATTGTGTGTATTCACAATTCTGCATAGTGTCGTGGTGATAGTGAATTCGCACAAATTTTTGCATTTAATTTTCTGGGAATTGACAGGTGAATATTAGTGGTATATTGTAGGGAATTAATTATAAATAGGCGTATTGTTCCTTGATGTCATCTTTACATGTATGTGTTTGGTGAATATGCACAGTTGGCGAATTGATGCAAATTCTCGCATCTGCGGAACATTTGCACTTCGATAAAAGATGCTTCATTAAAGGGGAACAGTTGTAAAACTAAATGGGCGCTCGTGTGCTCTTAAATGCCAGTTATTTCATATAATGGGGGATATTTATAAAAGTCACAAATATTTTTGACTGTTTTCTCACTGGTAAAATCACGCTAAAATAAGACTCATTACCATTTTGTTAGACGAAAAGTCATCACCTGAAACATGTTGTGTTTTACCTTCACCCAATAAAGGGTTGCAGCACAGCTACCTGTGCGTGGTTCTTCTTTTTGATTATTTTTTTAATTTGAAAAGTGATCACCTGGTTTAGTGTAGAGAAAACCCATTATCCCCTGTGGAGATCTTTGTGTAACTTGTCCACGGTCCATCTGAATTCTGCCGTCAGAAAAGATATCGATCTGAAATGGAACAGGGCTCTATTGAAAAATCTGCAGATTGTGCTGGTTTTAACACATCGATAGTTTTCAAAATCTCCATTTTTTTTAATAGAACCTAATATAGATCCATCTAACCAAAAACGCCCAAGAAAATAAGTGCAAAAATACAATTAAATAGCAATCGAAATTAATCCAAACCCCCCCAACAAGCTGGACAAAATGTCCTTTATACATTTCCCCAATGTGTTGTAAAATGTTCAGTTTTACATAATTATTGCTTTTTAGGTAATAGGTGACCTGATTCTGAAATCCATGTGTTCTCTGATAGTTTGCCACTGGCAATGAATGATCTCTGGCTTTATAAACTAATGTCAAATTATATTCTGGAATAATTGGTATTTCATATCAAATAAATGCCTTGGATTACCAATACTACTTGTCAGAATTTCTTTGTAAATTTGTCAATAGAAATCTATTTTCAGGGTTGACAACCCCGCAGAGCAGTGTGAATTGACTTCTTTTAAAGGTGATTCAGACTCCACAATGTCTTTTAATAAGTTCCCAAGCACCCCTGTTCACTAGCGGAACATTATAGTAATGGCAACCACCTAGGATAGCACCTGGGCTAAATGCAACCAAGGTGAGACAAATGCGTAATCTACTAGTAGATAAATCAGCAGATGCAAGAATACATCAAGTAGACGTGGCTGTTAATTAAATATTTGCATAATTTTTTTTACTTAAAATTTATATGATTGATTTTCTTCAGCATAACAATAGTTTCTCACACAGAATCAATCTTGCTGTCTAATCCTTTACAAAACCTGAGTCGCTGGCTGGAATGCCACTCTGCATCTGAAGTCAGTGATTAAAAGATTTCCTTTGAACACAAAGACAATGAGTTTGATGGAATTAAAATGCTTTACAAACCGTAATGGATTTTCTTTATGCCCATAACCCACCCCCATGAATACAACGGTATAAAACAAATGAAATTAAAAAGCCATATTTAAATTGGTACAGGCAATAGTCTCTTTTATAAAGTCCACTATATAATGCTGCATCTGACATATGTGTGTAAGGAACTGATATCAATTTCTAATAATAGGGCTTGTCCCTTTCTCACCCAACCTGTTACATAGATGATGTCATAGTAAAAGAACTGTGATTAAGTAAAAGTTCTAATTATCGATTAGAATATATTAGTGAAGGATGCTTACCATTTACGTTTACTGAATCCTCATTAGAGAAATTTTTTTTTTTTTTGCACATTAGTTATGAGTGCTTTGATACAAATAAATAATATCTCTAATTGGAAAAATCAATTCTCAAACAGTGGATTTCCATAGCAAATCCATAACTGTGACAATGCTCCTATTTTAAAGTCCCGACTGCGACAATTTCCCATTATAAAGTCCCGACTGCAATAATTTCCCATTGTAAAGTTGCGACTGCGACAATTTCCGATTGTAAAGTCGCAACTGCGACAATTTTTAAAATTGCAGCTGTGATAAATGCTCAAGACGCCGACTGCAATGATATTCTCATTATAAAGAGGCGACTGCGACAGTAGCAGTCTATTGGCGAATTCACACCTGTACGCAACAATTTGGACTTTAGAGAGTAAACCGCAAAGTCTTCCAAACCATGTGATATTTTGTATATGGTCATCGAATATATTATTTTTGGTATTCTAGTCTGGTTTACTTTTAACTACATGTTTAAAGAAGGAGTACAGTTACCTTGTTTTTTAATACAAGTGTTAGCCTCCCACAGCAGTGGGTGGGAATGCCATTGCCATGGTAACCTGGACTCTTACATGATTTCCAAATAATAGGCACCCATGTGGCTGCCCCCAGCCTGGGACTCAGAACACATAG
The DNA here is from genome assembly GCA_019650415.1 of Pipa parva. Lineage (NCBI taxonomy): Eukaryota > Metazoa > Chordata > Amphibia > Anura > Pipidae > Pipa > Pipa parva. Next base: position 5,744 of record WMED01003690.1, read on the forward strand.
ATACTGACACTGACTTGGGAATCATGCTGGCTATTGCTGCCCCAAAAAATGTTGCATTCTGCATTGTTATTCATGCTGTTTGCCATCTAACTTCTCATAAAGCAAATCAACAAACCAAGCAATTACCTGCTTGCAATTAATTTGCCAGGAGCCAATCAGAATGAGGCTGTTGGAAGGTCACTATGAAAGATTCAGAGCCTCATTGACTAAAGTCCGAATAGTTGCGTTGAGCTATAAATTTATATGTATTCTCCACTTCCCCATGTTCTCTTATTGCAAAAACTCTGCAAAGTCACAGAAGTGTGACAATTCAGGTGACTACACTAGTCGCAATCTTATTGAGCTCTTTGAATCATTTTGTGCATGTGCACAGGTACTTCTACTATTGGCTAAGATGTGAAGTGGTGTGAATGCGACTAGGTGAATTGCTCCAGGTGAATTTGCACTTTAGTCAATGAGGTTCTCAATAGCTAATCCTATCATTACACCCTTTGCCTACCATAAGTTAAATTACCCATGAACCCCCTCACTGGACAAAGTACAGTAAAATAATGTGAATACATTTGTCCTGTGTGTATACAAGATGGAGGCAAGTCATATTAGTCTTCTAAATAAATATTAGGAGCCCTGTGTAATGGATCAGGATATTTTTCAATACTTTTGGTGGTTACAGGCACTTCGTCTAACTTGAATAATCTTAACTTACCTGTGTTTTAAGCAGCTGGATGTTTATGATTTAGAGTTTTTCTGGATCAATAAAAAGAAGTGATTTACAATGAAAGAATGTTGCTTTCTCCTTGTGATTGTTAATAAATGGGTGATTTAGCATTCACTTGTATATCTGGATGAAATGCCGTTATGCAATATGTTAACAGAATATTAATCAGATGTGAGCATTGAGCTATAGAAAAAAATGATAAATTGCTTTTGTATTGGGCCATCTGTCTTCATCATTGTGTGAAATTGGGTTATTTAACATTTGGTGCAAGACCTCTTCAATATAAAGTGTGTTTACCGCTTCCCCCTTCTCATAGTGAATTGATTTTTATAAAAATCCATTTAAAAAAACAAGAGGGTATGCTAGTGTGATACATTTTTTGGAACAGTTATATTTTTATTTAAATTTTTATTTATTTTTAACATCTTAATAATGGGAGTATGCTAATGAGATCACCGATGGAGTCTTCAGGTTGAAAAGGACCGCAAATGAACGAGAGGAATCAGAGGGGGGAGGCAGGTCTAAAATTCTCAATTTGCTCAAAGCATTTGTTCCAAAACTGAAACTAATTTATGTCTAGGATATACTCTGCTGTAAACAAATAGGAGAAAAAGGATGTACTTTGGAAAATAATTGCTATTGTATCTCAAAAAATATGAGGAACGATCAAAACATTTCAAATAAGTGGAGTGATTTAACATGATTTGCACCGAATCAACCATTTTGACTCTATTTTAACCTGAATATGTTATGAAAACACTCCCTGTGATGCTGTTCTAAAAGACAACGTTCAGCTGGATTATCAAGATAATAGATGTTGTCTGATATGTATTGCTTTATACTGATTCTCTTCAAACCATTATGGAATACTTTTTGGTCTGGTGACTTGGTTTAGTCCTCTGGCTGTTAAACATGATGTCATTTGACCTACAATTTTAAAGTGATCACTGCAGTGAAGCCAGTCTTCTACCACATTAAGGGGCCTGATCTATCTGTTTACTAAAATTAAAATGTCATAATGAATATGTAGAGCAGGGGTCTGCAATTATGGCTCTCGAGCCAGATGTGGCTCTTTTGATGGCTGCATCTGGCTCTTTGAGTGTAAGGAGTGGTGCTCACATGCAAGCACCACTCATTACAGTCTGCCTGCTAATCGCTGGCAAGCACTGTAGAGACAAAGCTCTCTCAGCGCTTCCAGATTGCTAGCTAATCTGGAGCTGCTGACATCACCAGCTTCTGGGCTGCTAGCCAATCCAGAGCCGCTGACGTCACCTATGATGTCAGCGGCTCCAGATTCAAATGGGTTGAGCAGAGCTGCACGTATATGGCTCTCTCAGCCAAAAAGGTTGCTGACCCCTGATGTAGAGCCTGCTTAGAGGCCATCAGTATTGCGTTGGCTCAGTGGTTAGCACTACTGCCTTGCAGCACTGGGTTCTGGGTTTAGTTCCACCCTGGACTTCATCTGCATGGAGTTTGTATGTTCTTCCTGTACCTGCGTGGGTTTCCTCTGGGCACTCCGGTTTCCTCCCACAATCCAAACACACACATCTGTATCTGTCTGTGTGTGTGTGTGTGTGTGACTGAATAGGGAAACTAGGTTGTAAGCTCCTCAGGGCAGGGGCTGAAGTGAATTATGAATCTCCGTAAATCGCTGAGTAATATATCAGCGCTATATAAATGAAAATTAATAAAAATATATAGTTTTACAGCCTCTGCCTACCCTGCATAAATAATTACAGCATTAAAGGACTAGAAAACCTTACTTGAAGGAGTTTTTGTAATATGATATCACACAGAGGTTAGACGGAAGTTGCATGATAAAGTGCGCAAAGACCCAAATCTGGTTGTAATAAGCCTGGTTGTTTCTTTTTACTTTCTTCTAAGCACTCAGCGACTCAATGTATACTTATTTGAAAGCTCTACAGGGACCTCCAACCTCTTGTGTCAACTGCAACCCAGCACTTAAAGTGATGTATCGTTGTGATATTTTACTTGTATTGTTTAATGCACTTTTCCCCATGTCTCTATTGTATTTGTCTTGCTGAGATGTACAGCACTGTGTAAATTTGTGGCGCTTTATAAATACAGTTATACATACAAACGTTTGTACATACATACTTGAAAGTGAGGAAGCCACATAAGACTCCGGTTGAAGAAGCACCAAATATATTTAATTTAAAATGATATGCATGTCCTGAATCCAACCCTGTTGAAGATGATGTATATTTTTTATATTTAGATGGCTGGCCACACCTTTTCATTAATATCCCCAAGCTCATTCAGTTAGAATGATGGTTAATTAGATGGGACTGTATTTGAAAATTCCCTAATTAGATGTTTTTCATTTACTTATTTAGATATATCATGTGATCACTTAATATAAATCTGTGGTTAAGTGGACGGAAGTAGTTAATATAAGGTTCTACTTATATCTAAGTGTATATTATATTTAATGATTCTCTTATACTTGATAAAGAGCCCTGTGTACTTGAAACATGTAGTGTGAATAAAAGTTTTAACTTATATATTGTCCGGTATCCTCATCCCATGCTTATGTTATGTGCCTGGACAGTGGGGTTTTTAAAAGGATCAGATGTGCCTAGGAATACCATTACTCTATACCGCACTATCCAATTAATTGCTTAGTGGCTCTGTTATACAATTTATACAAACATTATCACGGTAAGGGTAGACGGATCAGATAACTCAGTTATGCTATGTAACACAAGGACAGAAATGTGTTATAAATATACACAACTGGTAAAAATACAACAAAATATTTATATGCGTATCCATGTTGACCTATATGTACAAAATGCCAGGTACGCCATGAGTTTTAACACTTTCAGCATTCCAGCGCCTCCGTGTAATACCAATAATTCCTTTTTCTCTATACACAGGTTAACAATGAGAATGTAGTAAAAGTTGGTCACCGGCAAGTGGTGAACATGATCAGGCAAGGAGGAAACCACCTCATCCTTAAGGTTGTGACAGTAACTAGGAATCTGGATCCGGATGATACAGCGAGGAAGAAAGGTACAGCCTCTCTCTCAAGTCCTTATTAACTTCGGTAATGATGTATTGTGTATTTAGGAAACAATGACATACAACTGCAGTAAGCAATGGTTGCCAGTTGACTTTGATTGGTCAAGATTCAAGTTAGAGAAATGTTGGTGCTTGCAACTTCCTTAGTCCCAACTTACAGTGATCCAAATAAATTGGCCTTTACAAATGGAAAATAAGCCTTAGTGACTATTGTATGTTTTTCTATGAGGAAGGTGGCGGATAAGGATTTTACTAGGAGTATTATGACCTACAACAGTGACCTTCAACAAGTTCCTCGCCAGTTGTAGCTGAACTATAAATTATAGATCCACTAGTAAATAAGATGAGTACTGTAGTATTGTATGATACTTTATTTGTTGTATTAGACTATTCAACTGGACTAATACGGAGTAAACCATTTTTGTGCTACTCTGGAAGATCCACTAGTATTAATTCCTGTTTCACTAAGTCAGTATAGGGATTAACCTTTATTTGATGGCGCTTAGCCACAGCTCTTTAGCAAGTGGTACAAATTCAATGTGAAGTCTGAATACCAGATTGCATTGGGTTTTTTTGTCATTTATACGTTAGCGTCAACACTTAGCTCCTTCATGAATTTGTGTAAATTGTGTGCGCGCAAACATGTAGCTATCACTATCGAAGATAGCTCTGTAACAAAACTCCTGTGAGGACACGCTCCTCAGCATTCTCCGTGCTCAAGAAGAAAATCAGTTCCTTATAAATGTGCGGTGATTTAATATGACATTTTTATCAAAGGCAAACTCTGCTCTGTAGAGGGGCCGAGAGGTCTGTCAGCAACACCTAGGGTCCAGCAGATGCCTCTCTTCAGAAGGTTCCTGCCCCCTGCTAGGATCTGATCTCCAGGCTCTTGATCTGAGATGTTTAAAGGTGGAGCATTAGATTTGATAGTGTAACCTGGCAGCTAATACAGTCTTATCTTAGCAAAGCACCATTTACATATCGCAGAGTGTTACAGTACAGATTTCAACTAAGAGCCTGTTTCATTTTTTTGTAGTTGTCAGTTAACCTAGTGTTTCAAATTGTGGGAACAGTCCAATCTAAACCAGTTATTATTATGGGTTCATCCCTTTTATTAAACTCACTCTAGTTAATGCACTATTAGTGAGAATTATTTGCACTTCTTTTTAGGTATCCCTGTTAAACCAGTTATTTGCTTATTTAATTGCCTTAGTTAAATCATTTTTCATGATAATTTATGTTTTTCATGGGTTTTTAATTTACAACCACTTTCTTATGGAACAGCGGTTCTCAACCTTTTTGAGACCGTGACCCCCTCTGACGTCACTGCGCTGATGTCACCACGCCCCGCGTGATGACGTTTCAGCCGAACGTCATCATGTACGCGCGTCACGTGACGTTCGGCCGAAACGTCATCACGTACGCGCATCACGTGGTGAAGTTCGGCTGAAACATCATCGCGTCACGTGGTGACGTTTATGGCCGACGTCACCCCGTAGGAACCCTTATAAGAAGGGTTCCTGTGGGTACTTCCGGGTGTCGGCGCGGTTCTCGACCCCAGTGCGACGACCCACAGGTTGAGAACCGCTGTTATAGAACATCCTTGTCTTTGAAATACTTCCTCTTTTAACCGATTCATTTGGAATCCTAAGTTAGCCGCTTGATCCGCAGTCTTGGAAAATACCAAAAAAAAAAGCAGACTGTAAGAAACAGGCGGGCAGTGTCTCTATGACACTGCACATCTGCAAGGATCTGATTGGTTATTCCGAATTCTCAAACCTCTAATTGGATTGCATGACAGGAAGCAGAGACAGCTGCAGCTTGGAAATTACATGTAATTTGTTTTAATATGAGTTATTCTGATCTGATTCGTCTCCTGAAATTGGAAGCGATTTGATTGCATCCTATCCATGAGTCAACCCTTCCCAAACACAACTCACTTGGTTCGAAATTTAGTGCAGTTGAACAATGCTTTTTTTCACACGCGGTACCATTTTCCACCGCTATAAAAGAACAGCCCCCTCGGCTGTGCATCTGCAGACTCGTCACTGACCTTTAAATTTGAATAAATTTTGAATGAGGCATCTCCTTGTAATGGCAGATTCCTGTTTCTAATCAGCTGGACCTCTTTATTTTGTTTAAGGAAAAATGAATTATAAATGCATACGTCCCCACCTTATTAGTGTGTTGACTTGTTTATACGACTAATTTCATAGAGCTGCCACTGACATTTTTTTTTTTTTTAATATCGTTCTGTTTTAATACAAAGCCCCACCGCCTCCAAAGCGAGCCCCGACCACTGCACTGTCGCTGAGATCTAAATCAATGACCTCAGAGCTTGAAGAACTTGGTAAGAGCTTGAGTTGAAATGCCTGCAGTGTGATTGGTCAGGCTTGGGCCCTTGGAATGTCTCCGTTGTGCATGCACCAGCATTGCAAGAACCAGCCTGAGAATGTCACCATGTCCTGCATGCTCCTCACCCCTCAACCAGTCATAATATTCTTGCCATACTACATGTTCTGCAATGGCTGGCCTGCAGATACCATCATCTCCTATTGTATGTGTGAAATGTTATATTGTGCAGTTCCTTCCTCTCTAATTCTTTGTCTTATCTTGAATTCCTTGGCCATCTCAGCAGTGGATATAGGTAAGATGCCATTACGTAACGCTGAAAGCTATTTGTTCTATTTAGCAAAAAAGCAAAATGGCGGCACTCCTGTTTCTTGTGGTCCTGCAGTCTATAATGCTGTGAATCTCAGGGGTTCCGATATATACAGGCATGGAGCGACCAATCGGATGCGTGTTGAATGCCAGAGGAGCCGAATGTATTGATAGGTTCCATTCAGTAGATTTATGTCAACTTTTTTGGCAGATTTCCAGATATAATGTGTCGGTGCCGTTCAATGTTTTCTAAAATGAGCCATTGATGGGAAACACAATTAATAGACTGGATGAGTGTCATTTTGTAAATGGCACAGTAACAAGTCCCTCACTAATTGACAGACCTCCTTGTGTTTACATTTTTCTTTGATTGTAATTAGTATAGAGGTACTACTGCATCCCTCCAACTACCAAAATAGCTACTGGGAATCCCTGTAGTATATACAGTCAAGCAGGACCCTATAACAGCTAAACTCTTGTGTAAAGCATAAGGCTAGGTTCACACTAGCGTGTTGTGCACAGTGTATTTTCTCTTTAAATTCTACTGCAAAAATGCTCTGTAATGTCTCCTACTTTCACTTGGATTTAGTTGAATCCGTTCCTATGATTTGAAGAGTATTTTCTTTATCTGTAAAATTTCATAGGGCCTTTTTTCCTGGCTTTTTTTTTCGCAGGTAGTGTTCTAGTGTAATACGCTCTCAATGGAACACTAATGTGGACACTTTTCTTCCATTTACATTGTTCTTTGCGGATTTCCCCCGGCGTTTATTGTCAGCGTATTTTCGCCGGAGAATTTTTTTTTTAAAATATGCTACGCACAATACACTAGTGTGAACCTAGCCTAAGTGAACAGAAAGGGGAACACTGTAACCAATCTAAACACAATGATATCTGTCAATCAAAGAGGAAAGGGGGTGATGATTTCATTACCATTATGAAATAACACTCACTAAAAATGTGAATAATTTAGATCTGCCAAAGCACTAATTCTTTAAATATTACATTACCCTATGTGTAAGGTAGCGAACTCATCCTTGTACACCTCCCTTAAAAGTGATAGTGAAGTACTAGAACGTACAGTGTATATAACACATTACTTATCTCAACTTTTATTCATAAGAAGAAACGGACATATTGCCGACTTCATACAGAGCCTACTACAACAAAACAACTCAGAATCTAAAGGTCAGGTATAGGTGGCGCTCTTCTGCTGAAGCCTATAAAGAATGCTTATGCAAGAGCTTGTATTACAGCAGCTTTAACTTAGGTGTGAATACAAATATTCAGAAAAGAAGAATGCAATAGGCCCTTTTATATTACTGTCGCTATAAAAGGAAGGCGAAGCAAACTTGCTAGTAGTCTGCATGGATTTTGGCTTTTAATTAGAAATTGGAATCGAGTTAAAGGAAAACATATCACTGGATACGGTGTTTCATTTCATATCACATCCATTATTGCTTGACACGTATTTGCCAGCATCAAGCATAGGTACCCGTCAGCACTCTGGTTCAGACACAGCTCCCAGAATCCCACAGGTCAGCAACAAGACCTAGTTTTACAACATATACAGTGGCACAGTTTGGTTCTTTATCAATTTCCAATCTTTATTTGTAAGTAATAATTATTATTAAATAATAATAATAAAAGATAACAATTTTGCTTAATGTTATTCATTTACAAATAAATGGCTTTTTTTTTTTTTTTTAACTATGACAAAATAATAATTTTATTTTTTTATTTGCAAGCCTCTGTACGGAGAAGGAAGGGTAAGGTTGTATATGGCATTTGCCTCGTGGCCTGTTCTTTTTATTTTACAAATGTTTGGGTTCGGGGGGAAGAATTGCCTGTCCCCACCCTATGGTCTGGTCTAAGTTGATGTATGTAACATGTGTTAGCAACAGGTCTGTGTTGTGCTACTGAGTAACCTGTAGATGGCGTTCTGTACATTTGTATCTTGTAACGGTTAAACCTCTCCGTGTTAATAAAAGGAAAACATTTGGAAATTCATCATATGATGTCATAAGACTGACTTAGATCTATAATCTGGACTTCTTGAAAACAAGTTTTTTGTATTTTTTACAGTTCCCTACAAACTAACAGCATGACATCTAATGGGTGCGATATTTTGTTGCAGATAATTTCCTAAAGCCTGTAAACCATTTCTCAAAGGTTATTATAGAGCATTATATATCATTCTCTTTTAGTTGAAAGAATCCTTAAAATTGTCAAGGTGGCGGATTAGCCAGCCTAGACTGCCACCTGGTGGTTAAGGTGCATACTACTATATACTCTTGAGTTGCTGCCTTGTTATAAGTCTGCGCTGCCTTAGCAGTGCATTAATCCACAATGGCCGTTCTGGTTACAGTTAGTCCTCGGGTTACGACGGTCTAGAGTTACGTCGTTTCGGGGTTACAACGCTTTATACAATGCCATGTTCCGACTTACACGGTTTTGTGACGTAAGTCGAACTGCATGCAACCATGCCTTGTTCCGACTTACACGGTTTTGCGACGTAAGTCGAACCATACTGTATGAATGTATGATCCGATTTACATCGAAATTCGGTTTACAACGCCACGTAAGAACGGATCAACGACGTAAGTCGAGGACTACCTGTATTTATATAATTCTTTATAGGTATGGTGCAAATAAAACACTTTTTAATGAACACATTCTCTGCACACTGTAAAATGCTATGTCTTGCATTAAATATTTCCCAGATTTATATTTCAGGACGTCCACTAAATTAGTCAGGCCTCTATATCTGTGCACAAGCGGATACATGTATGACTATGAAATAAGATAAAGGTTTCCCCCGGGAGTATTTAATAACAGCATAACAATTCTAATAAACCAGTAGGTAAGTGCAGGAACACTCAACATAGTGACATTTTATTTTATTGGAATTTTGTACAAACAATAGTAATTAAGTACAGTGTACAATAATAGAATCCATAAGTTCTTTATTCCTACAGGAGTTATTAAAGTCTCTAACAAGACGCTGCAATAGCCCAGCAGATTCTGTACTAGAATTAGATATAATTACTATAAAATATCTGATACTGAGGAGTGCACAGTAGATTTGTATCGCAGTCATTGAGGGGTTTATTCATCAAAGTTAATTCTCATTACTTCAGGTCACTACGTTCCTTGTCCTAATTCACTAAACAGAGGATTCTGCATCAGAAGCTATGTCTCGCGTAGCGCGGTGTAGTCAGTCGGGACAGCAGGAGACCTGCCATCAAGCCCCCTAATTCGCCACTTCGGTCTGGCAAATGTGACACAATTCGCTATTGTCGAACTCACTACTGCAACAGACTCTGACACTTAATGAATAGGCATTTAACTGTGCATGCGCACATATAAAGTGGTGCAAAGCTGTCAAATTGGTCACAAATTCGCCCTATCGCAGAGTTCACAAAATACACGAATATGGGGAAGTGACAAAGAAATGTGAATTCACACCTTTACACAACTATTTGGCCTTTCATGAATAAGCCCCTTAAAAGTTGTGGATTGAATATTGCCGCAGATGAACTACCAATATGGTGAGGAATCCATAACCGAGCCTTTATTAATATATCGAACGCAAACTAATTGCAGGTCTAAATTTATTAACATACAATGAGAATCTGTAACATAAATGATTGCAGAGAAAGGAGGAGAGATTATTGTAACTCTCCAGCTACTGTAGAACTATAGTTATCAGCATTTCACTCCAAGCCCTAGTGGGAAGGCTGAGAGTTTTAGGTTTTTGAACAGTTAACGTTACCTTTCTTTAAGTAACTATGCAATGTCTACCTGATTTACTGTTAGCATATGTAAAGCAATGTTCCTGGGAACCTTAAGGATGGGAGATTTTAAGATTGTACTTTAACCTTTTAAAAGAGTGGTTCGCAAACTTTATTCGCCGTGACCCTTTATCCATGGCCGCGACAATTTCAAAATCGCGACAATATTTCCATAGCAAAGTCGCGACTGCGACAATATTCACATAATTATATGGGAATATAGTTGTGGTTGTGACTTTACTATGGAAATATTGCTGCGGTTGAGACTTTCAAATTGTTGCGGTCGTGGATAAAGGGTATCAAAAAATCCACAACAATCCCAAGTTCCCAAGTGGTGTTAGGCGACCCCCAAGTTGAGAACCACTGTCTTAGAGGATGTTAAGGGCAAACAAATGTGGTTTCTTTTTAAGTCCAGTAATTTCTAATGAAATGTATTGCTTATTAATTTGTATGCAGTTATAAGCACTAATGTAATGTGCATATTTTCTTGCTATTTGGGATTATTTACTGCAGTGCTGCACTTATCTTTCTATAGACTGCAGCTGTGTCTCATTAACATGCATACAGTAACTTCCAATCAAGAGCCTGTATGCCTCCCCCCAATTCCACAGACTGCCCAGTTAAATGACTTCTCCTCTGGAGAGCTGAACTACACTACAACCTCCGATAAGCAAATCCTTTACACATCCACTGCTACACTGTGATACAGTTTACATTGCTCTTGTTGATATTAGAAGCAATCATCTGCATAATTGCTTTATGAGGTCAATTTGACCTTTTTTGCCTGGTTGGGATTTAAAGTCAAGTCCAAGTGTCCAGAGAATCCAAAAGAACCATTACCCGATTCACTTATTTGACAAATGGAGAGCTAAGGAGGGTTGGCTTGGCTGAGCTTAGCTGTGCTTCTTTTAACTGCAACGCATTTCGCTTTTTCCATCACCTGCTTGTGAACCAACAAATAAAGAGGACGCTGCTTATAAATACGCTGCTGTGTACAATGGTCAGGACACTAATGAATAAATCCACACCAGGCAGAAGTGAACCTCAAATCTCTTTGTAAAACTGGTGATTGAGTAAAGGATCTTTGGGTTTATTTCCTTTGTTTTTGTATAAATTCAACTGTAACACTTTCTCAGATATTTTTATTTAATGCGTCACATTCAAATATTAAAATCAATGCATTACATCGATACATCCAGCGTTCCTTCCGCAATTTAAACCATTCTTACTCTGACATACAAATGACTCATGCTGTTGATACCTGATAAACAGCATGAGCCAATCCTTTCATTCTGCTTTCTTATTAAGATCTCACAGTATGTGCCTGGCCATTTGGTCACGCTAATTGTTAGGTTCACATGAAAGTATAAAAAAAAAACAAAGGAAAAATCACTATTTTTAAGCACCAATTAATTAAACACCCACTAGAGCTTAGTAGTTATATGTATGTATGTTTTGTCTGATGACAAAATCGACATCAGTCCACAGTGATACTAAGTAGGCAAGCAATAAGATTATCTCAATTGGCTGACTTTTAAAATTTCACCAAACTTTGAACATTTTGAACCAAATAATGATGATAAATTCTGATGCATTTCTCGATACACTAATAAAATCCATAATATTGCGGTTCCTTGCTTATTTCTATAGAGATGATCTAATTCTGCATGCATTACGGACCCATTAATCCTACTTACAACGAAATATTACCCTATCCCCCCTCCAGACATCTGATTTAAATCTAGATTTACATCGGATGTGCTCGTACACAATGTTATGTTATTATCGGGTATAGAATCTAGTGTAAGGAGGTACATCAGCATTACAGAAGATACCAGAGCCCTTCCTTGTGTCCCACAATTGTATTGTCTTTGCTAAAGGTTTTTTCTCCGTTTCTGTGTAGATATTGACGTTTCAGATGTTGATTGTTTGAAGAGGAGGATTGTAATTCGCGTTGCACTAAGTAAACATCACGTGCATGTAGGCTTAAATGAAAAAAACCATGCATGCTGCATAGCATCACTCTAATGAATATATATGCTTGCACGCCTTATAGTATGACGCTGATGCAGTGCATTGTGAAATACATGCCCTCCTGCTTTTAATTTATTTTCTTTTTAAATAGCTCTGTCTCCCGGATGTGTGAAGGCGAGGCTTGATTTGTAATGTGGGTTCTTATAGAAGCATGCCCCTGTCATTTTATTGCAGACAAAGCAGAGGATTCTGACCCTATTTCAAAGCCTTTAAGACCATTGGACAACGCATCAGTAGACTCCAGAGTTGCCACAATTAAACAGCGTCCAGCTAGCAGATGCTTCCCCACTGCTCCAGATTCAAATGTGAGTAGGAGAAGCTGGGTTGTGCATGTTAATTCAGTGACTGGAGAATGGTCAGAGCAGATGTGGCCATTAAAGGTCTACAAGGTTGTGTGCTCTTCTACAATCTGAAACATATTGCATTGTTGCAAAATCTCCACTAGTACTATTTAAAAAAACCAACAACCATTAAGTGCTTTGCAGTAAACTCCAAGAACCTATTTTAAATAGACCCAAGTTCAGAAGTAGCACGTCCATATAATTACAAGAGCCATGGGCCGCCATTTTGCATTGTGAACCGCCCAGTTCTGTTTTTTCTATTCAGCTAAGGGCTGTAAATTACCAGAACTGTTTTACAAACCAGAATGGCACTAAAAGGGCCCATCATCTCTAACAGTAAAAAAAGTCTAATCATTTTAATGAGATCCATGGATTTCCATACAATATAAAAAAAAATGTAGAACTGAATTTCATTTGGATGTGGGATGAAAAGCAGTTTCCCCATTAGTCAGCCATTGTCTACATGTCCTTTGGGATATTAATAGAAACTATTATTGACACGTTGACATGTCGTGAGGGTATCCAAGTTTAAATGGCAAAACCAAACCTAGCATGAAACCTTTGTTAAAAAAATAAAATAAAATGAACTTTTCCCACCCTTTGCAGATTTGTAAGGTGTAGATCTGATATTCCTGCTTAATTGCAACTGCGTAGACTTAAATTTCACGGCTCAGGAGATTTTAAATGTGCACACTAGGCTTAATCAAAAGGGCATTTAAGGGCACGTAGAACATGCCTGCAAATTGAAATCAGTATCCCATCTACCCTGCTGAAGCAGGCGTTTGCAATTTTTGTAGCGCTAAAAGCTTTTCCCTAGAAAATATGACCTTCGCTAAGTGCAGCAAAGCGTTTGGCTCGGGTTTTGCTCAAGTCAGTTTTATACATTATCAAAATGTTTTGAAACACAGCATGTATTATAGGTAAAGGTACAGAGATAAGAGCATTTACGTGGCCTCGTTGGCACCTACATGGAATTTTTTTCGTAATTGAGACTGATGAAAACTGCTCCTTAATGAGTCCTGAAAAGGAACTAGCTCATTATTGTCCCAGAATTCTTTCTGATCTCCTCCATTACACACTGCCTGACCGTTCTCTTTAATCTGGATTCAGATCTGTCATTTTGTTCACCTTACTGGTTTCTCCCATGCCTTACAAGCTGGCTAATGTAGCTTTGGTCTTGTGTAGACTTGGTAGAACCCATATGAAGTTCTTGCGTTTGAAATTGAAACTTTCCAAGGCTCTTGGTAAAAAGAATGATTCATCTACCAACTCTTACCAGAAGGTGTTTGATAATGTGTTTGTTTGAAGAACACCCCCATTAGCTGTGTTTTATTCTATTCTATTTTAGTCAATGTATGATAGGCAGGGTATCGCTGTAATCCCGCCCACTGCACCAGGAAACCTTCAAGGTCCTTTTCTTGGTATTCCCC